>WEIU01022544.1:28400-65822 GCA_013389925.1 Aegithalos caudatus
GGGAATATTGCTTGTGAAGGTTAGTGCTTGCTATAATCACAGAGACAAAATCTCTGGCAATCCCAGACTCTGCCAACCTCTGTGCACTGACTGGTTTTGGCAGAGACCTAGCCCATTGCCTTTTCATTACTCTCCTAACCATGCAGGGCTGAACATCAGTTTTAAAGAATTGAAACATGGTTTTAGAGAGCAGCAAAACTCAGGAAATAGTGTCACATTTTTCAGTACCAATACTTCCATATAAACTTTTTCTTTCAGCTGACAGTTTATGTAATGAAATTCTGCAAAGCCTACAAAGGCTCAGCATACCCTGAATGGTGTGTGTGGCTGCAGGGACTCAGAGCAGTATAAAACCAACTCAGTAATCTGAAGTCAGTGCATTTAGACCCGTTAACTGAAACAAAACATTGCTTATTGATCACTGAGGATGGTGAATGTCTGCTTGCAGTCCCTTACTTCCTGTGGCATCCAGAGATAAACATGAAGGTTTTTCATCAATTTGATTTCTACATAAATGCCAACCTTCTCTTTCGCCTCCCTGTCTCCTATTACTGCTGAGGTACTCTTTCACACACTCAGTGGTTTCAGGAATTACTTTTCTATATGCCTAATTTGGGCTCCTGTTTCTGAAAAACTTGACAAAGTAATGAATGGCTTATCGGTCTGAGCTCAGGCCTGGATTTGCTGGAAGCATACTTGCTGCAGCCATCACATCTTTCCAATACACACACACTTGCTGTTAATGTGAAGAAGAGAGACAAATTACTCATCACAGAAGAAACAAGCACAAGTGGGCCCCAGAATTGCTGGCTGCTATATTTAGCTTATAATACTAATATTGGAACGTCATAGTCATGCCCTCTTCACTAATGGGAGCCCTGTGAGATTCTGTCTAGATTTTATGATCATATATGGAAAGTAATTCAGCTATTTGGGGAACTATGCTGTGTGCATACAAACAGTGAGACTACTTACGTCTGTTCTCTGTGTTATCAGTACCATTAAAAAGTCACATCACTTGGGAGGATATGCTGCTTTATAGTTTCTGCTTTTAATGTCTCTAAGGAAACCACTTTACTTATCCACACTTAACTGTGCTTGCCACATCCGCAGTTCACACACAGGCAGGGTAAGGAGAAATAGTACATCAGAAATTCTATTCTTTATATAAACATATCAGTAAATGTATCAATATTAATCATCTTTATGTTTTTTAAGCTGGAGACTCTGGTTTAGCAAAAGTCCTGCACTTATGTAGGTTGTCAGGGGAGTGAGTTGGTATGGAGATACTGTGCCACAGGTGTGATAATCACTTTGAGGGGAATTTTTCTGTTTTGAAGGCCAGAAGGACTAGAAAGGACTATGTTTTGGTAAGATAGACAATAAATATAGGGGGAAATGATGAAACTGTCTAAGGTTAAAATGTGCATTAAAACCATTTGAATTTCCTCCCTCCTTTTTAATTTCATAGAAAGCTCCTTGTGTTTATGAAATTTAAGGGAAAACAGTTTTTTTAGAGTAGAAATTCATACCCATGACAAGATAAAGAGAAATATTATTTTCACCTGAATATACTTTTCCATGATTTATCAAGTGTCTTGAGGAACTACTTTTCAAAATGACAGCTTTTGTCTCAGACTGTTAGTTTTACATCTTTCAAAATTTTAAAGCTTAAAATATTTCAGGCCCAGCAGAATCTGGATGTGCCCGTTATGTGAACGAGGTAGGTTTCATAACCACCCTGAGGCTGCCATGGACATATTTAGAATAGTACAGCAATTTGGACAACACTTGGGAGTTGGAGGGAGCTGGAGCTCCCTTAGTGCTTCTGGCCTCCATGATTCACTTCATTTTAGCTGCCTAAGTTTAATAAAGGCTAAGCTAATACACTATTTTACTGGACAGAAAAGGATTTACTAACCTGTGATTCTATCTTTAGGAGTCCCGAGAGGTCTTATTTGAGAGACATGGTATCATGTCCCTTCACAATGGGACATTAACTATGTCAGTTAAAACTTCTGGGTTTCTGACCTATTGGTCAGAAACATACTGGTCTGGAATTATGGGTAGGATTTCTATAAATATATTTACCTAAAACAAATGTTTGTCTGACCAAACATTTTAAGCATTCCTTCCAGATGGAAGCTGTAGAACTTCCATCTTGTACTCGCGAAAGATTTAATTTCAACACAACCCGAGCAGAAAATAATTTAGAACCAAACAGAGATTTTTTTTTAAGGAAAAAATAATATTATATTTCAATATTTTAAAAATATCAAAGAGCAATACATCATTTATTAGTGTAGCCAAAGAGGGATTGACATAAAATTTTCTTATGTAAGAAGAAAAATGCCTTTTTTTCTGGCTAACACACAGTAGAAGCATTGATAATAATTATGCATTGAAAGTTATCTATCTTCTAAGCAAATATTTCAAAATGATGATCGAGGAAAAGTATACAACAGTTTACATAGATCACCTGGGTAGGGTTAATGTGAAACTTCCATTTTCAGGGTGCATAGAAATGTAATAGTAACATATGAAAGGATATTGTACAGGTAGAGATTACATCATAAGGGTTTGCAACTGCAGCCTAGCTTGAGTGTGCATTTATAGGTACAATAAAACTCTTAAAATTGCCTTCGTAGCATTTCACAGTTCCTGCATTTAAAAGCATAAAGCTGACATGTTAAAAATATGACTCACAAACATATTTCCGAAAAAGAGTTAAATTGATTTAATTTATGAAATATTATGTACTATAGGTATTCAGTCCCCATATAGTATATTTTAATATGCTTATGGAAGCCTACAGCTGAATGTAATTTAGCATGAATGATTATCTCTTTGAAAGTTCCCTCATTATTAGCCATTTCTCACTTGTTATTCCAGTCATACTGTCATGGAACCAAAAAATGCTGCAATTCTTAGGTAAGCAGTTGCAGCAAGATTCATTTTCTGCATGTGGGGGAAAACTGTGTCCTGTGGGACAATCAGAGATTATCAAGGCAATGAATCCCATGCTTGTAAACAATTATAATGCTTGTAGAATTAGGGAAAGGTTTCCTGATAACCTGAGAACAAAATGGTTTGTAACCATGCCAGTTGTTAGCAGTGCACTATAGATATTGTTTTAACCAGTTTCATGTTTTAAGATGATTTTTACTCTTTTCTACACTTTGACTGTACAAAGACATTTTGGAAACTTCAAGGTCCTTGATAGAAGGAGACTGCATTAGCTGGTTTCTCAAAGTCCTTTTTCTAGTCTCCTAGACATAAGACAGGACAATTTCAATCCTCCAAAGTGAGACATTGTGCAAACTTGTTTATTTGGGGCTTAAAACAGATATAAGCAGATAGAGGTTAGCATGTTTTTCCTGGGACATGACAAGTCAATATGATTGTGTAATGTAGACCCTTTTTACAAGCAATAATATCATGGAAAATATGACACCATAAAATTTTAATTGAACCCCATATCATTAACCAGTAGAGTGAAAAAGTACATGCAGTATCCCTGCACAGCTTCTCGATGTTATCTGTCTGCCCTTTTACATGAGCCAGGAGGAGAACAGGAACATTAACAAATAGCTTCTATTCTCACAACTTGAACCAGGAGAAGAAAAACAACTTGCGTAAATGGAATAAGAAATACTAGACTTTGTGTTACTCCTTTCCTTTTCCCTCTCTTCTAAAGTGTTATTAGTAATTGAGGTAAGTAAAAATGTTGTAAAGGTTTAATGTCCTGTTACTGCTAATTCTTATGTCTTCCTCAGTCACTGAGATTTTACAACCAGCTATACGGAGATTACTTTAAATCCTTTTCCGTCACTATGAAGAATATTCTTAAAGAGACCCTCATAGGAGTTGCAGGCTCATATTTTGATTTGGAATTTTGGAATCTGGTAGAGAGATGGAGTTTGTACAGTATTTTCAAAAATAATTACTTTTTTTCAGTTATTAAAACACAACCCCCCGATCTTTTGTGTTGTGTTATGTTCCTTGTTTAGCACAGAGAGGGTTATGAAAATAGATGTCTTTCTTTTCATCCATACCACACTAGTTTGTTTTATGTTAAAGATTTATCACCTAGGACTTAAAAAAAACCCAAAATGTTGCAGTAGGACACTCAATTATTTCTCTAAAATAAGTAAAAATTGTTCTGTGTTTACTAGCAGGAGCTACAGGACTCATCCTGCATCCAACCAGCCCTAACAGTGTCTTAGTCACAAGCAAATAAGAAACTCCATTGTCTCAGAGACTCCTGCTCACCACTAAAACCTGATGGAACCAGCTGAAGAATACTGTTTTCAGATACTTTTAACAACTGGCTTCACATACTCTTTATCGCTCACTGTGATTACTACTGTATATACAAATAAACACAAACACATGAATACATGAAAAAATCATCTAACAGAGTTTTTAATAAAAAGATAAGCAGTCAGTAGAGAGATGGCCAATCTGTTTTTTGTCAAATAGATACAGTGGAACTGACTTTTGAGTTCACATTTCCCTACAAGACATATTACATAGATCCATGGCAACACATTGATCTGTTCTCTTTTTATAAATCATTTATAAATGTCCACTAATAAAAGTGGACATTTTATTTTTATCTCTGTAAGACAGAACTATTGTGCGTAAAGTCTGCTTTTACCAGCCCTTGTCTATGGCCAAAAATTGAATGGAATATTGCTCCTGCTGAAGTTTCAGGCATATCCATCTTTTAATTGTTTTTCTAATGCCATATGGTCAGAAATACTGAAATATAATACTGACTTTAGGGAGCTCTTTCTCAATTTAATTAAACAGGATAACTTGCTAATGCTGCCTATTACGCTTGAGGAGTATAAAATGATAAATGAGCTACAAACAAGGCCCTTTGTGGAAGCTGAGACAAATTCTTTTGACTGAAGAGATGGGCTCTCATCTGCAAATATTTTGTATTTCCACTTTTCTGACAGTCAGGGGTGAGCTTATATAGATAAACACAACCCTTTACCTGCAGAAAAACCTGCTGGTAGCTCCCACTGGATTAAGACGGATTAATGTCTCTTTCCTTAAATTCCTATTGTCCTTTTTTCAGTTGCATACTTCACACTGGCAAAAATGATAGTACATAGCTTGCATTTATTTGACTGAGATTTTGTATTTTAAAGAATTCCAGTCCAGGATATTAGTGTCCAATTTTCTCTGACTGATTGAATGGGATATCAGGTGAATTATTGCACATGGATGCAAGAACAGCAGAAATATAAACTGACATCTTTCCTTTTCTTGCCTTGGTATCTTTAGTGTTCTTGATCACTGTCCTTTAATCCCAAACTATATAGTGTCAGAGGGCACATTAGAATCTACCTGTTCAGCACCAGAAGAGAACTAAGAAGTAAACCTAAAGATCAAAAGAATCTAATTTAAAATTTGGCATTATAGTTGAAATCTCTTTTGCAAAATGTGTAGGACTTTGTATTCAGGACAGTATAAAAATAAAATATCAGAAGTCTAAACCATAAGAAATATAGTAAAATAAGATCCTTGTTCTCCAAAACAGCTCTAGGTTGCGTATCTTACAAGCATCTGACATGCTAAATACAAACCCCTGGAATGTCTCCAAAGTGGTCTATGAATATGTAATTACAGAAACACAGACCACTTTGGGGATATTCCAGGAGATTTTATTTGGCATTTCAGAGAGATACAAGCTTTCTTAATTTAACAGAAACACCAATGGAACTGAAATGCCAAGAAGAATTAAGAAGGCATGCGAACTGTGTTACCTGGTGATGCCAAATATGTTTGAGTAGTTTGTGGCATCATATTTTCTAACATTATTTTGCTTTATTGTCCAATTTATGTATGAAATAAACTGGTAATATTTTAGCTATGTTCACCATGAAATTTGTCATTAAAATGTATGCCTCTTCAACAAAAATTGCACTTTACACTTATTTCAAGGGGTCTGCGTCGGAAATCGTCAGCATGGCTCTTGCAATGCTCTCCTGAGAGACCACAGTCTGTGCAGAAAAAAAACCCTCAGAGAACTGGCAGCCGGATTTCCACCACTGAGGCCCCATAAAGTAGGATTACTCATTTAGGGACCAAAATAGGAGCAATAGTTGCTACATCTTTCTTAGAATGAGAGCTGCCCCTGCTCACCCCACAGTGTCTCTGACAGCATGAGAGCATTATTTCTCAGTGCCACCTTCTAGCATTGCCTTATGAAGAATTTATATGTTTTGAGTTTTCCTCCATGGCAAGCGTCCAGCAGTGCTGTACTATAAACCTGCCACAAAGAATGAAAAAACACAGTTTTCAGTTCAACTGGGGGCCCAGACTGATTAGCTCAGACAGGCCGGACTTCTAAAGGTTAGTGAGTCTGAACCTCAGCTGATTTGCCGAGCACCACCAAATTACATACTTCAAAGGAGGTAAAAAACATTTTAAAAGACTAATTACTTGAGAAGGTTGTGGAGGGTGTTTAATACACTCAAATCCTTTATTAGAGTTCTCTTGAGGAACCCTAATGAAATAACAAATTCAGAGAGAGAGAACAAATTATTTTCCTTTTTTGGCAAGTAGTTGTTTGAGCAGAACAATGCTGCCAGCTGAAGGCATCATTAAAGGGATGGCTTTCTGTTGCACACCAAAACCCCTACTGTGATAAATGGCAAATAAAACATGTCTTTCATCCACACATGAAGGCAGTTGAGGACGAGCAGAGCAGGGCTGCCAGGATCAGGCTCCTGGCGTTACCAGGCACAGATGGCCTGTAGAGGGCTCTCAAGGTCCTCTGCTGAGCCTCTTAACCCAGATTCACGGGCTGCAGCTGGAGGTTTTCTAAGGTCACCGAGGTCCGTCTCAAAAGAGCTAAACAAAAGGATCCTTCAGCATAAGCATGCATTTTTCCCCTTTTCTATGGCCTTGCTGTTTCTATGTACTATCTCTAGCCACAACTTTGCCTGCATTATTTGCTTTAGCAAACAGATGTTAGAAAGTCACTTCTAAATATAAGTCTCTCCTGTAACAGTCATTGTGAAAAAAAAAAAAAGAAAAAAATGCAACAAGCTTGGAATAGGAATGAACACTTTCAGTATTTTTTGCTTACTGTCATCTTTGATCCAACAGTACTATAGACACACAGAACACGGATTACTTGTTTTTATTTTGTTAGCTCATTTTCTTCAGTTCCTAGAATGATCTGGGATGTGCAGGAACACAAATATTGCATTGAATAGCATTATTTAAACCTGACTTTACTGCAGAGTGCATGTAATTTTTGACACATAAAGTGAATAGCAGAGCCAGCTATACAGATTTCTTATTAAGATGCTTGTATTAAAACCCAAAAGCAACCTACAAGCAAGTGCTATACATACACAAGAACATGAAGCCCGAAGCAAATTAAATTCACATATACATATTTCATGGCAATGTAGCCCTTGTCTTGTGAGTCAATAATGTGGGTTTTTTGCTTGTATTCTTTTGTAAGAATATGGCTAGTACTGGAGGAAGAAAAAGGTTCTTTCCCCTTTGACAATAGTTGTGTTTTAAATTCAAACTTCTTGCTATGATTATTTCTCCATATAGATCTGGAAAATTCAGAAGGAACAGATTATTACAGCAACCTTAGTTCCTGTCTTTCCTTGTCTAGTTATACTGAAAGGAAGAACCCTCTAAAATTAGGATAATTGGGCTGTTTTTAATTTCTAGTAGATTTCCTTTATGGAAGGGGACATCCTGTAGCAGTCCTTGATGGTACCTTCTGGCATTAATTGTTTGTTTGCCTTTTCAGGAAAAAAAAAGGCTTTTTCTATTTTATTACCTTTACTTCATGTTCCTATTTCCTTTTCTTGTAATACCATGGTGACTTTAGCTAGAACAAAAGTTATATACAAAAAATTTGCATCCTGTTTTTGTCCCAGTATGCAGAAACACAGCTGTAGAAGTAGTCTTGTAATTCTTCTTTCTTACAGGATCTCTGAATAAGCCATTCAATGTACTACTTGGTTTTTTCCTCCTTAACTGTAGTGGCAGGTGCCACTGAGTTTCTGAAGCTGAATTTACTGGGAGTGTGCAGTAAGTGCTGGAAAGAAAACACACGATATTAAGAGAGAGAATTGTAGGTAACAACAGGAAGCTGTGACCATGTCACCAGGTGTTAGAGACTGCACATCTCAAGGCACTGAACAACATGCTCAAAAACCCCATGACTCTTCAGGTGTTCCCAGCTTTATAGACCTTTTCCTTGTCTGTAGATCAGCTAAGGAAACCATTGCTCTCCATGTTAAATGGCTGTGGGCAGCAAGATCTTTATGTGGTAAGACTGTCAGGCCCATGTACAAACTCTTTGGGCTGCTATATAAGCATCTGTAAGTACCTACTGACTGATGCTCTTGAGAAGTTCTTCAGTCCTAAGTCTGCAATATTGTCGAATTTTATGCAAAATCTCTAATCTTCTGAAGTGGGGGGAAACTGCAAATTCCTTTAAGCAGGCAGATGTTATACATGTGAGGCAAAATAGTAAACCTTTCTTATCTGTCATTGCTCAGGAGTCATACAGCACTTGCCACAGCTGGAGGCTGAGAGACAGAGTAAGGCAGTGGCTAAAGTTTTCTGAAAGAGTTACAGTATATTTAAGTTTTCTGTTCTGGTTATTTTCAACATGTTCTGGTTATTTTGGGCAGGGTTTTTCTATACAAGGATTTTGAAGACTTAATGTGTTTTTTCCAGACCCTAGTAGGTCATAATCTGCCAACCAAGAACCACACATCTGGAATTCAATATACTGCAAACCAGATCCATATGCATCAAACCATTTGCAGATGTGCAATGTGGTTTGTTCTGTGCATGTCCAGGAGGTTCAACATGTCCTAAAAATTCTGGGTTTACTGTGCACATGTAGAAGATAAATGCAGATAGATTTTCAGACCAGATGTACCGAGATGCTGTGCACTGACAGTGAGAAATGTTATACTGGAAATTTTTACTCTGCAGAGCTTTTATCTGAAGGGTATTCTAGCCTTCTGTGTTTCAAGCACTAGTCCTCCATGTCATTTTCTCTAGGCATTCCATGAAATGTAGTTGCCAGGGATGCCCTAATACCAGCGAAGCTGACTAATATCCATAGTGTCAGTTGGATATTAGGTACTGGATATAAGGTTCAGATTCATGGTGTTTCTTCCATTCAATGTCCATTACCAAATGCCTTCCTGGGCATTATGCCCCACTCTCCTTGCTAGATCTCAAAGAAATGAGCATTGCTTCCTGGAAGCATGTTCTCTCAGGACAATATGACCAGGCATGTTAGAAGAGGCTTTAGGAGGTGTCAGCCCAATCTCCTGCTCAGGGCATGGTCATCCTACTCAGTTTGAAAATGGTCTTGAAAATGTCTGAAGAATGAAAAGTTTCTCTCCCTGAAACCACTGCTGTTCCAGACTGGAAATCCCAGCCTGTGGCCTCTCCTCATGCGTCATGAAGCGCTCTATGCCAATGCCATCCTGGTCTCCCATGACTAAATTCATTCCAGTTCACTGATCAGTCGTGTGCTCTGGGGTTTCAGGCTGTACAGAGTTTTTCAGAGCTGATAAAGGTCAAGGGGTAAGAGGTGCAGTCCCTTCCTTGATGGGTGTGCTGCTTGTTGATACAGCCCAGGAGGCTGTTGGTTTTCCTTGCTGCCAGGACACACACAGTGGTCATGCTCAGCTGTCTGTGGCAGGGCACAATGAGGTCTGGTTGTTCCCTGAGGAATAGGAGGAAGCTGAAAATTGAGCTCAATGCCTGAACTTCCAGGGCAGGGCCTCTGCAGCCAGTGTCCATCTCACACTAGAGAGGATGGAGAGGAATAAAATACATTAACATGGGTAAAAATGGCTAAAGTCATTAGTTAATGTTTTATCAAGTGTCCAAAACACTGGAGACTGTGCCCAACCTCAAGCACAGCCTGATGGTGGCCAGGCACATGGTGACAAGGCAGGTCCTAGGTCAAGCTGGGAAATCAGTTGGGGCTTAGCTGTTTTGTCCATCAGATGAGGTTCAGGGGGCCATGGGCAGACACAGGCACAGGCCTGGATAGGTCACTCTGTGACCAAGAGAGAGAGAGCCTTGACTGAGACCATCTCTCAAGAGCCAGAGGTGGGAAGTCTGGCTTTGTCTTCCTGAAGCTCCTTTTCCAGTAAAGCTCTGCTCAGCCAGTTGACCTCAAACACAGCCCCTCTGGCAACCAAACACTGGGAGGGCTGAGGAGTGCATCCAGGATACTGACAGCTGTCTGTGGAGCCCCCAGATCCTGTACAGAAGAGCTTCTCTGTGAACAGTCAGCCTCAGTCTGTACAGCTGAGTTCATCTTTCTATTCCACGTACAGAATTTTGGATTTGCCCCTGTTGAATTTCACAGACTTCCTGCTGTTGCATTGTTCCAGTTTGGATACTTGCTTCTGCCCCTAGATGGTGACCCAATGACCCATGGAGCACTTTCCTGTTATCCACAGACTGTATGAGTGTGAATTTCATCTCTTCCAGACCAATGAAGAAGATATTGCACTCAGGCAATGGCAGTATAGACCCTTAAAAAACATCATTTGTTACCAACCACGAAGAATGAACCATCAGCTCCATGATCTCACCAATGTTCAGAGCACTAGCTGTCCATCCAGACCATGACATTACAACCTGGACAAAACAGTATTGTTGGAGAGCATATCTAGGGTCTTTCTGAAGCTGAGTGAGTGACACCTACCAGTTTCTCATCAGCTACAGAGCTAGCTATTTATTGCAGCAGATGATCATATGGAGTCTCTCACGACCACACAACAACTACTTCATTCCTTACTTGCTTGTCATTTAGACACTTGAAAAAACATTAACTAATGACTTTAGCCATTTTTACCCATGTTAATGTATTTTATTCCTCTAATATTATCTTCAGAAAAATACATGAGGGAAAAACAAGGACAGGAATAGATAACAAGGGAACATCTTGTGATAAGCTTGTTAGACTTCTAGATTTAATAAAGAATACAACAATGTGGCTTTATGGATCAGATGCTCTTGCATTCATAATTCAGAGATTAAATGGGAACATTCTTTTTATTTCAAAAGGATAGGATAATCACTCACTATTTTATATCTCAAGTTTTGAATTTCATTTTAGAGACTTTGAAGAATATTGCTCCTTCAGCCTGAATAGCTTTTAATTTCACTTTTCAAACTTAGAATTCTAAAAAAATGCATAACAACATTTCCATTTCTTGTAGATCTTCTGTACTAACTTAATCATAATAGTGGTGATCTAAAGCCCATTGAAGTGAGCACAATTCTTCCTTTAACATAAGTAATTTCTGGATCAAGCAGTAACTGAAAAAGCATTTTTATTTTTTTTACCTACAGCTTTTTAATGAGGATGTAGAAAGCCATATATAGAATGTAAAAGAAAAATCTGTGGTGAATAGCAACTTCCCTTCATGTCCCAGATGCCTGAGCATAGAGTATTGTTCTTGTTAATAATTATTTGTTATAGAGATTTAATTTTAATATTTGTATAATAAGGTTTTTATCTAAAAGTTCTTTTGATTGTTTGGTACCTGATTGCAGACAGAAAACTTCTGTCTAGTTGTGAGTTACCATGTTTGCCGTATGTTGATTCTTTGGTTAGAGCAGTAAAGCACAGACTACAAACATCATGTGTGAATCTGAAATATAATCAGGAAGACTGTACATACCTTACAAACAGCAGACAGAAAAACAGGACAAGGCATTTTAAAAAGTGTTAAGCTGCTCAGGGTAATCAGATGCAATTAACTCTATAGTGCTGTGCCTGAGCTAACAAGCCCTGTGTAGAAGAGGGACTTAATTGTTTAAACAACACTAATGCCACTAATTGCACAAATAGCAGGTAATTCTTGTCTAGTGAAACAGCAATAAGTGAATAGTATCTGCACATGGCCGAGAGGATGACTACTGTGTATTGACTATATAAACCAACAATAAATTACCAAAGTAGTGTCTCAAGGAATATTATGTTACTTCTACCTTCAGTGGTTTAGGATGTACTATAGAGAAACACACATTTCCACATTTATATGGCAAAAAGGTTGCACTTCTGCTTTGCTAGGTTATCTTCAGAATTTGAAACATTAGCAGAACTGGGTCTTAAGACCCTAGTATGGTACCCTTCCAGAAATTCAGGCAGGATTCCAGTGAGATCTTGTCAACAGCAGATGTATTGGATTAAGTGTTTGGGTTGAACAAGTCATCACATACCAATGAGATTTTTTTTAATTTGAAAATTCTCATCAGCACTACTGATGAGTTCTTCCAGCTCACAAAAAGTAATTCTAACACACAGTAAACATTGTTAACATGTTATTCATAAGGAATTTCAGATTCTTTGTGGGTTTTTCCTACAACAATGTCCAATATTGCTTTTGATACAAATATATGGAAGTTAAAAATTGTATTTACCTTTAGCAAGTATTTCTATGGACAAAAATCAAAGCATGTCTGAAATTAATTTACTTTGGTCAGAGAGCAGAATGTCTTTTTTCATGCTTAGAGAACTATAGCAAAAAGCCACTGGGTTATTTTACTATAGGACAAGTGACTTGAAAACAAAACCAACAAAAATCACCAAGCATTACTCTCTGGGTTTAGATTAATGTTTCCAATGAATATCAGGGGATTATGATTTCTGGAATTTATTTTGCATATTTGCTACTAAAATGTAGCAACAGTCTAAAGCCCAAAGCTCTGTGTGATTTCTAAATTTTAACTCAGCCATAAGTTCATTGTACTTTCCTAATGATGTTATAGTTTGGCACTGGCTTTGAATAGTTCCTTTTCTTTTGTCTTATAGAGGCAACTCTGTAGCACTCTTTTGATGTAAATTCAAATAGCAGGCTTTCTGTGACAGCTGCATGCACATGTGAATGCTGTTAATGCTGTCAATCCCAGAGCCACAAAATTTTCTTCTTGTAGCAAAGCATTGGATAAAAGTTTCCCGATGAAGCCACTCCAGGTTGCAGCGTATGGGTCAGACCATATTAAGAGGCTTGGGAAATTCTTAAATTTCCCTTAAGCTCAACAAGTTGCTATATTATCTCTCCTTTAGAACTTGATAGAATATCACTGCATATCGTTCAATGGTTTGTTCAGTGGAGGTTACGTGTAAATCTTGCATTGAAGTCAGGGAAAATAAATAAGGGTAGGACAAAACGGCAGTGGATTTTACAAAGGCTAATCAAAGCATGTTTTTTACGTTGCAATGAAGTGTGATGTTGAGGCTCAGGCTAACCATTATACAGTGTTTTCACATCTATTGACATGTCAGCTCCAGTCTTGAAAACTGTCGTTGACTCCTGATACTATTTGGCTGTTTTGGGGTTTGGCTGCTACAATTCCTGATTTCTGGTTTGGGCCAGTGCTACCTTAGATACTGCATATGATATGAATACGTGGACATGTTCCTAGACAAGTACTTTTTGTGTTAATTAGTACAAGGGATAAAAAATAAGAGATGGATTACTTTCCTTATTTTTCTGACACACTATGATATCATGACATACTTATGCAAGTCNCTTATGCTTTTGTTGGAAATATTAAGGGTGCCTGTGAAATGAAAAATGGAGAATTTCTGTTTCTTTGAAAAAGTCCTAGAAATTCTCTCAGAAGTTCCTGGTTATAGGGTGTACAGAAAATTTCCCCTTTGCCATATTTTTTGTTTCCAAATCAAACTGCTTAAGGTTTCCTTTAATCTTGTTTCATGTGAATTTAAATAATCTCTCCTCAAACAAGCCTTTAATGACTCCTCTCCAAGCTTCAATTTTTTAAGAGCTGCGATTTGTATCCTTTCCCCAGCCTCATTGCTTCAAACCCAAGTCTGTGTTTCCTGTTAAGTCCTCCTGTATAAACAGAGTCTCCAGTGGTCCTCTCACTTTCAGGAGACTGTAATATCATCCTTGTGGACATATGGCTTATCCCACAGCTAAATGGCTGGTTGTTAACATTAGAGTTCCATTCTAACTCTGGGATTTATAATTTTTACCAATGGATTTCCAAAATCCTCATGGTTTTATGAGCAAAGAAAATGAGAAAGAAAAGAACAATTTATAGGCTTAACATGACTAGCTAATGTCTAGTAGCCATACATGTCAGAACACATATTTTTACAACCAGCTTGAAATTATTAGTTTTTAATAATAGCTGTCTATATACAACAGCTGAAACATCCTAATGGACAGAGTTAGATTTTTTTTTCTTCCTTGCTTTCAGCAGATTGAAATGAATAAAAGTGAAGCAGAGAAAGAGATATTTTATATCTGAGCAAAAATAGGAGACCCCTTAGTACATGATTTTAAAATGCAGGAGAAGGTCTTGTGACTAATCTAATTTCTATGAAATACATTAGGACAAAAACTATTAGAGCTAATACCTTAACCTGCCCCTGCCTTCATTCCTTATTGTCTGAGAGTGCTTTAGATTCTGCTGTGAGGGAGCAGCCCAGCTGCTGATTCATAGAGTGAGCTTTGGCATCAGCCTCTTGACTGCTCTTAGGACCTGCACATGAGCATTGGAAGAGAATAAAAGGCTGTGTTTGGCAGTCCTTTAAGTCATGCAATTCAAATCAATGGCCAGTACATCTGAGTAGAGCATATGAGTAGTTGAATGGGAGTGGATTGACGTGGCAACACTGAGCTCAGGTGTTTCAGTAAGAAAAGCATGGTATTAAAGAGCAAGCCCCTCATATTTTTGCTAAATTTCAACTCAGACTTGCTGGACATTTAAAAGAAAATTGAAATTCATTTTAAAGAAGCTTATTTGGATCTAACTTACAACTCCCAAATATTGACAGTGGTTCCAAAATATACATGATTTTCATGTTCACTGGAAATATATTTCTTTATCTAGCCTTAATTACTTCTAGACGTTATATTTATTTTTTAATAATTTATATAAATTATTTATATTATTTATAATTATATTATTACTGAAACTGTTGTTGTTGCTAAAAGTTATGGGAAAGTAATTCCATATTTGGTATTTAAGACTGAATTTGTACAGGATTTCTTATCACTGTTCTGAAAGAGATGTGAACAGATCTTGAACTAGAAATTTCAGCTAGCCAAACCAACCGCCCCCCAAAAAAAGAAACAAATTGACCCCACAAAACACCCAAAACAATAACAAAAAAAATGTACGCAATTATTAGGTACTATGACTTCAGAGTGCAGCTCACCGCATAATTGCTGGGTTAAGAAAGATCCTAGCTGGTTGGTATAGCTGTCCAACCCAGGGCATTTTAGAGACTTACATTTCAGAGTCAGTTTAGCAGATTTAGCCTTGCTCGTCTGCTTGGGCTAATTAGCCCAAATTAGAGATAATTAGTGAGCTAGCTCAGGTGGAACAATATCCTGCTGCAACTATCTAGTTTCTGATTCTGAACCTGGTTTCCCCTGAGGCAACTCAGTGCTCTCTGCTGAGCTGTGCGGTGAGATCTTGCCCTAAATAACTCGTCGAGGTTCAGCTGAGTACAGTTCAGAGCCAGGAATAGAACTGCCATCAGTTGGCTTCATGACCTGCCTGAAACCATGCTATTGTTGGGTTTCTGAGAGTTCTTGATTTTATTTTTAAAAAGCCTTCAATTTTTCAGCTGAGAAGCTTGAGGCGTAATAAAGAGGTCAGTTAATGGCACTGTTGGGAGTAGCACCTGGTATCCTTTGGAGAGACTATTCTCAGCTCTTTGGCTCTAAGAACATGCAGCCTCCTTTAGACTTACTCCAGAAATGATCTATAAATACAACAGTGCCAGGTTTGTTTTGAGCCCACACATAAGGAGTTTATTTGAAGGCACCCTCAGGCAGCCTTTTCAGTTATGAAATAAGTTCTGGAGATGCTCTGCTGTGACTGAGACTTTTTAGATAGTCTCCAGGTTATACAGGAAGTTGTACATAATTTTAGTTGCCATTTAAGGTTCCTGAATGTGCCAGTTGCCCAGATCTGTAAGATAACAAGCTGGAATTCTTCTTCCCACGTATTTATGCATTCTGCTAATCGCAGCTCCTCCTCCTTGCTTTTATTTTTTAATTTCTCCTCTTTCCTCCCTGCACCCTATTGGAAAAAGGAGAGCTGACAGAAGGGAAGAAAGGTTAGTGTGAGCTCCATTACAGCCAGTGCCTGCTGATACTTGCTGTTAAATGAAGTTTGAAGTGGATTGTTAATGGCCCTTTTTTTTTTTTCTCATGAAGGATTAGCTTTTTCCTCTTATGATGAAAGAGTGATTCACATACACAGTTCAGATCCAGACACTCAGCTTTATATATTCTGTTTCTAACCTCAACTTGACAAGCGAGTTTTATTTACAAGTAAGGGTTAACAGACTGCATAGCAAACAAGATTTCATAACTTTTTTCTGTTTTTTGCTGGGTCTAAAGTGCCTGAAGGCTAAAGCTGTAAGTTTATCTACATTCCCTGATGCAGTGTTTAGTAATCTTCTAACTGGTGCACTCAAGATACTTACAGTGTTATTCTTCTTGAAAAACAATAGGGAAGAAGCTACGTAATGGCCAAATATATCATGCATTAAGTAGCAGGTACAGTCTCAAATTGTGGTGTCTACATTGAGGATGAGATGTTGCAACACTATGTGGGGATAGAAATCTTTTCAGTTTAAGGATATTTTTGGATTTAGGCCTATGCATAAATCAGCTAAAAAGCCATACAGTTCCCTGTTTTTGTTAAACTATAAGCCTATGTCCCCTAAACTTTTATACTGAAGTTCTGCTTCTGGATATCCCAGAATGTGGAAAGAGCAGGCAACATAATAACTCAAGCAAATCTTACTAGAAGATAACATACATAAATATGCATAACTAATAGAGGAAGAAAAAAATAGTTTGGACAAATACAAAAGGATTCACCCAAACTCACTTTTAAGCAAGCCTATAAATTATTTAAGTGAAACATTAATTAAAGATTTGAAGTTTTGTGAAAAAGAAAGCAAATATTAAATGAGTTTGTTGTAGGTAGATGGTACTAATCATGCTAGATGTTATCTACAAAAGAGCTGTTACTTTTAGACAAGGGAAACAGTAGGCTTTATCTCCCTGTAAAAAGGTAAAGCCAGTGCTGTGGTACCAGCCAACAAAATGGATTAGTACTAAGATTGGAAAGTAAACCTGAGACTGGCTAAAAAGGATGACGCCAAGTTATTATGAAACCTGAAGAAAGTTATGACTGATATTTCTCAAGGCTCAATCTTGAAACCATTACTTAATACTTTCACTAATTTTCTTTTTGTGCTGAAGTCATTAATTCTTATAAATAGTTTTGAACACACACAATAATCATCATTAAATCAGAGGTGTGCTGAGATATCTTGAAGAAAGAAATAGAAAGAATTGAGGTAATTGAAATGGGATAAAATAATAAAATACAGAAAGCAGTCTCTGTACTGAAGAACTGAAATGAATTTCTGTTCAGGGTGATCTAGACTAGAGGGCAAATTTTACAATAGCAAATCACAGAATGGAGGATCAGAAGGGACAATTGCTCTCTAAATGTACTAGAGGGGAATAAACAGCAGGGAGGGAGGGAGAACTAATTAATCTAAAGGATATTGCTGCTACAAAAACAAAGGTTCATTATAAAATTTAAGTCAGAACTTAAAGGAACTATCAGAGGAATGAGGAATGTCCTTCTGATAGAAGCAATGGAATCAATTTCATTGAAGTAGAATCTAAGTTTATGACAGTAATTCTATGATATGATTCTCCGTAATAGAAAACAGCTAGACCATGTGAGTTTGGAGGCCTTGGAAAGTCTTATGCCCAACCTCATTTTAAGCAAGTGTTAATATTTGTGTCTAGAAGTTCACAGAAGGAAGAACACAATGATCAACCATCATCATGTGTAACCTGTCTATACAAAAAAGTATACAGTGGTGTACTGTGTACTTTTTTTCATGTGGTGTTAAATTGTACATTCATGAACGTCCCTAGAGGCAGGATGAACTCAAAGCAAAATATTACCTTGAAATAAATAATAAAAAAAGGATCTGAATTTTAATTTGATTCAAAAAATGTCAGTCAGTCAGCTATGGGTGTAATGCCCATATTTGAGAAAAGACATAAATCATGTCAGAGGACATATAATAGTATACGTCAATCTTGCACTTTATATAATTACTTTTTCCTATTGAGAAAAAATGTATCATGTCTAGGATTCTGTCCATTATGTTCTTCTTATCCTTCATCCTTTTTCTTATTTGCCAGCTTCCCTCTCCCAACCTCAAACACTCTCAAAAATGTTGGCTCTGATCTTCTAAAAGTTGGCTGAGGACATTAAAACATTTTGCTTTTTTATTATTTCTTAGTACATTGAAAAGTCAAAATGAATAGAAATCAGAAAAGTAACTGTGATTTTGTGTCTTTGCCTATTCAGTACCCAGTTTGTTAGTGCATCAGGTTGCTTGTATTCTAAAAGGATAGAAAATAATAACCCCTTTTTTTTCACCTTGGATTAAGCAGTTTTTTTCTGTAGAAATTAGTGATATTAAGCCAATTAAAAGTGGCAGAAAAATCAGAAATAGTATCCATAATTGCTGCCTAACAACATTTATTCCATGGCTGAACAAGGATTTTGATTTTCTATATTGTTAATCTGGCAATTTTTGTAACTCGTACCTTGACCTTTTCCTAGAAGTTTAATCATTTATTTCCTCTTTTAAATGTAAAAAATGTCCAGCCTTTGCCCTTAGTTTGATTCAATGTTTAAAAAAGAAAAGCAATGAAAAAGGGTTGATCTGCCTGTCAGTACACATGTGTTGACCCTTTGGTGCTCTCTTGATCTTTATCAGCTGGCAAAACAAAATCAGAACTATGGTACTAAACAAACACTGATAAATGCAAGACATTTAAGATTTATTTTTACTTTCACCCTTTTATTTTCATTCCTCTACCATTCATGCAGTTTTGAGTGATATTGTTTTTATGATTGCAATTATCTTATATTTTGTGATATATGGTTTACTGAAAATAGTGACCTAGATTGTCCAAGTGTACCAAAAGGTTCTATATTTCATAACAAACATGCTAAAACTATCCATTTACAGACACATTTTTAAAGATACACATATGTAAAAGTCATAACTAAAAATAATTTAAAGGTTTTAAAAATGTTTCAAGTTTTTCGTATGTTTTAAGAAATCTTAGCTTGGGGATGCCAAAGATTTCATTCATCTTCTCTCCTCCTCAGACATAAAAGAGAAATGATGATGGAGAAGAAAAATCTGAAACTATTGTTGCCATGTAGAACAAACTCTTAATTAAAAATACAGTATTAACTGAATTATGTGCCTCATCTTTCAGGGGATTCGTCTTAGTATCTTCAAAGAAAAAACATGCTAAAATTCACTGTTCTGCCTAGTTTTTATTCCTACTTACTGTCCATACTTTCCGGGCTACATACAGTAATTTTCACAGAGAAAAAATTCTGATCTCAGAAGTTTCACTGTGAATGGGAGATACAGGCATTACCTTCAAAAGGTGTTAACATACTACTTGAAAGGCCATGAATTAAAAAAGACAAAAACCAACTGCTAGCTAGAGTATTACAAACCCAAAAAGTTTGAATTTATCACAAGAGGTCAATAGAAGAAAAAAAACCCAAGTTGTTTTACAAGACTTGATATATGATCAAACATATAAAGGGAAAACCTTTTTTTTTAAAAAAGAAACCTACTTCTGTTTTTCATATTTGTTCTCACTACCCTTACAAAATAATTTTTGAAGGAGACAGCCTTTAATAAAACTCAGTCCTAACACTGGACAAAATGTGCACTCGGAACAATACATACACATTCTGCAGAGAAAACCAAAGTGTCAAACAGTTGAGAAATTTTTTTGTGCAGATTTTCATTAACCTTGTAGAATAAGTAATTAACTGTTCCTCCTATACAAGCTCCCTGTCTACATTTCAGGAGATTGTATTCATAATTGAAATATATATAAAAAAAAATTACACAGTGTAAGAGGTTACTAATTTTTAGTGACATCCAACCAATAGTGCAATTGAAATGTATTTGATGAATGAACACACCATCTTATGAAATGAAAGAGTTGTGCATTATGGGACTTTTTGACTAAATAAGTTTGTAAAAAAAGTAAACATAACCAAATTTGTGCTACAGAGCAAATTCACACCTTGAGCTGTGTAGATGTGTAATGACACTTGTGCCCTGTACTATTAAGCCTAATACTTATACTGGCAGAAACATTGCCCTTACATAAAATGGGAATACTTCTGGATTCAGTCAAGATAAAACTCTGAGCTGAATGCTTTTTGCTGGGATGTGAGAAAAATCAGCAGCTGTAAGAAAGGATTTGGAACAATGCTTAAAAGCACTTAATGACCTAGGATACTAACAGTATATACATGAAAGCTGTACTGACATTACAAACATGATACATAAATATTGAGAACACTCTGTTCAGGGAGACTTGAGAATGTCGTGTGCTGATTTTTTAATGAAAGATGGTATAACGTGAGAGAATGCTGTTTCCAAACTGTTTATTAATGCAGCTGTTTAAGTTGATCAACTCCATATTAAAGTCCAATAAAAGCTGAGTGTTTGTTGTTGCTATAGCTGTTCCAGGGTATTAAGACAACAAAAGTGGTTGTGTTTTGGGTGAAGGTTTTTTTGTTTGTTTGTTTGTTTGTTGGTTGGTTTGGTTTTGTTTTGTTTTTGGGTTTTTTTGTTTTGCTTTGTTTTTTTTCATTGACACAACAGAGATCTGACTTGTGGTAGGCTTCCAGTTACTAACACCCTAAAAGAAATAACTGTTTTTGGCAGAATGGTTGGCAGGGTATTTGGGATACCCCAGATTATTCTCAGAAAGAGGAGAATATATTCCTAGTGCCAAACTTTTCTTAATGCACATCAATATATTAAGGAGGAATGTCAAAAGTCCAGTTCCTTACACACAAGAAGACTCAAACATTAAGATATTGGTCACAGGTTTTCCTCATTCAATGTCATTTACTGAATGACTTCTGAATATATAAATGGATGGAAACTTTCAGATGAGGAATCCTCTAGAAGAGTGAAGGCTAGAACCTCATGCTTGTTCCAGTTAAGGAAAGTGGTAAGATTCCCTAACATTTTAACAGGGCAGAAAAAGTGCATAACTTCCTATTAGGCTTTGCAAAATTTTCACAGAAAACCATGGGAGTAAGAAATTTAGAAGTGTATTGGTTTTGCATGGCCCGGTTTTTGGTAGTGGAGGGCCAAAGAGGTGGCTACTGTGAGAAGCTGCTGGAAGAGTCCACTATGTCCAGCAGAGACAATCCCTGAATAGCTCTGAATATGGACATGTTGCTGGCCAAAGCTGGGCCAATTAGAGATGATGGCAATGTCCCTGTGATAACAGATTTAAGAAGAAATCAAAAGAAAACTTGTGGAGGAGTTTTAATCATTACTAGAGATGAGGAGAATGAGAACATATGAGGAGAACAAGTATGTATGCAGCAAGACCAATGAAGAAAGAGGAGGAGGAGGTGCTCCAAGTGCCAAAGCTGAGATTCCTCTGTAGGCTGTGGTGAGGACCACAGTGAGGCAGCTGTGTCCCTGCAGCCCATGGGGATCCATGGGGGACGCAGAAATTTACCTGCAGCCTATGGGGATCCATAGGGGGTGCAGAGATCCACCCAAGAGCCCCTGGGGAACTCCATGCCAGAGCAGGTGAATGCTTGGAGGAGGCTGTGATCCAGTGAGAGACCTGTGGAGAGTGGGGCCCTGTTCCCATGCTGGAGCAGCCTGTCCTTAAAGGACTGCACCCCATGGGAGAGTGATCCATGCTGGAGCAGTTTGAGGGGTGCTGTTTCCTGTGGGATGGATTCACATTGCAGCAGTTTGCAGGGAGCTGCTTCTCATGAGATGGAGCCACATCAGAGAAGTTCATGGAGAGCTGTCTCCCATGGGAGGGATTCCACAGTGCAGCAGGTGAATGATGATTCCTCTCCCTGAGCAGCAGGAGAAACAAAGCATGATGAACTGACCATAACCCCCATTCCCATTCTGCTGTGTTGCTGGGGTAGGCAGTAGAGCTGGGAAGGAGGAAGGGGAGGGGGGGAAGGTGTTTTTAAGATCTTATTTTACTTCTCAATGTCCTGCTCTGATTTTGTTAATAATAAATTCACTTTATACCTCCAATGTGAGTATGTTTTTCCCTTGATGGTAATTGATGAGTGTTTTCTCCCTGGTCCTGATTCTTTGTTAAATTTTCTCTCCTCTCTCCAGCTGCAGCAGGGGAGTGAGCGAGCGTCTTTTGTGGGTACCTGGTGTTGGACCAGTGCTAACTCATGACAACAAAGTTTGATTTTAAATAAAAGGCCTTACCCATTACAACCTGGGAAAGAGATAGACAGGCATAATTACGCATTCTATTGCAGAAGCCTGGTCCTTGAGCTCAGAAGCTGGTAAAATATCTCAAAATAAAACTATATGTTGGAACAGTAGAAGCAGGAGACAGGAACTCCATGGTAAATTCTGACCATAACTCCCTCTGTAATGTTGCATAAAAAATTATATCTATCTGGACAAAATAGAAAAAAAAATTGTCTGACGCACAAAGATAAAGATTATTTTCAAACAGGTAAAGATTATTAAGGAAGATTTTTCAGTCTGATAAAGATCTACAAATTTAGTAAAGGGAACTTTCATGTGCTTTCCATTATTCTAAGTCAATAATATTCGTTATGAATTATAGAGGTTATGGATTTTGAGCTTGATTTTATGACTATTTAGCCATATGTATGCCTGTTTAAAATGCAAATGCAATTGCATGCCTAGTTTCTACATGTAGGCAATAACCTCAACAGATATAGAGACAGCATAATTATATCTGCAGGTGTGCACAATTCACTGTCTGTGTATACAGTTATCTGATTTGTTCATGTTTCTGCAATAATTGCACATGCATATACTGCTATGTCTGAATTATCAGAGAAATTTAGCCTGATGTGGGTTTTGTGACTTCCTTTTTTATTATCTAATGAAAACAAGCAGTGTGTAAAACAATGAAAATGTTATAAAAGTATCTTTTATTGTTAAATACTAATCCTTTCCATATGATTGTTTTTTCCATGTTCAAAACAAAATACTTAACTTGAGACCATTGTTAAAATGTTAGGTATAAACAATTGCAGACTTTGCTTGTTCTGTAAACCAGACAATCTATTGGACAAAGCAATCTATTATCCTTGACAGATGTTTGCTAAAGCACTCCCACACAATATGTAGACTTATAAACATAAACTATGAAAACTGAATTTCCTAAACCTTTTTTGCCTACTAAAGAAACTGCAACTGCAATTTTTACCAATGCCTTTTTGTTATTGATTTTAATTCAAAAGAATTCAAAAGTGAGGAAGAAAGCATAAGCAATTTTCAATTGAATTGTGGTATGATGTCAGGTTGAAGTTTTTGAGATTAATTTTTTTTTTTTTCCCCTGTGTGCATCCCACGATTGTAAATAAGAATCTGGTAAATCTTTTACTCCGGTAGACAAAAATTTGAAATCATATCTATCATATCCATGAGGCTCATTGTTTCTTTGCACATTTGCAGAGACACTAAATACATTTCCAGCACAATATATTTTGCAAAAATTGCTATTTTTTCTAGGTCTTCCTGTTCTTTTAGGTAAGTCTGATGTATACATCAAACATTGCAAACACATTCAAGTGTAAACTGGATCAAGTGTATTACTCTGTAAAACTTTGCATGTTTTATATTGCTTAGAAAGTGTGGTTAAAGGATTACTAGACACTTTGCTAAGTAGTTAATCCACTGTTTTGTGCTCAGGAAATATAATTATTCTTACCTTTATTCCCGTATGTATTATTAATTTACTTCTTCTAAATAATTTTAAAAAGAAAGTTCCCGGTACTGACTATTGAGAAAGCACTTGTCTACCAAGTCCTGATACATTTATTTTCAGTTCTTACCACTCTCCCTCCTTTTGATATTACTGGTAATATAAGGGTACAAATAGAATAAAACTTTCTGGAAAATAGCTTTTGTATGAAACCTCAGAACATCCTTAACGTGGGAAAAAACCTAAATGAATGTAAAACTAATACTAAAGAGAAAACAATGTTTGATTCTGCTGGTATATTAACATATGGAAGAAAGTATTTAATAGTTGTTTTCAGAGTATAACTTCATCTCTCATGCAGAAGATAAAAATAATATCAGGCAGAGACTAGTGAAAATATTGGTGGGCTGTGACTATGCATTTTTCTTACTAAATATTTTTCTGTTTGTTCATTCCACTGAAGACTAGAAGAGCACTACAGAAATTCCTTGCATTACATATCCTGGATGAATTCCATAAAGTATTTAAGTCATATGAAAGCAGCTATTGTAAACTTTTCCTTTATTGTCCCATTTAAAGACACCAACACTAATGAAGATATCCAAAACATTTCTGAAATTATTAGCATTCCTTTATAGCATTAAAGCTAACCTACAGACAAAGAGATATGAATTACCTTATCACATCAATTTAGTATTTGAGAATCTCATGAGATTGATATTAGAGGGAAAATTAAAGAGAATCTTGAAATCATGCTTGCATACTTAAAGTGCTAAAAAAATATTTGGCTACGTCTACTCTAACTACTGGCCGTAGAAGTTTCATTATAGTTTTCAGCAAGATCCATATTCAGTTTACAAGTTTAATTTGTTTGCAATTTGGTTGCATCCTTGTTTTATGTACATAAAGCTTCATGCTTATTTGGCAAAAAAAAACAAGCATATGCTTGACTAATTTCCCATATAAAGATGAAAATTTGAAGGAAACAAACTCAGTGTCTGCATTTGCAGCATAAAGCTCTTTATGCAGTTAAGGGATTGAGTTTGTAGTGTCACCTTAGACTACTTTAAAGTATCGCCAAGGAAGGCATGTGTTAGATTTTAGGTGTGTACCTGTAACTGGGAGTCTGAAGGGCTCTGTAATTTTGTACATATGTAGGATGAAGGAGGGTCTTTCTGACAAACCAGTTCATCAGTTATCAGTCTTCATTTTAGAATATCAATGACAAAGTGAAGCCAACTTCCCAAGTCTGACAAAATGTGCAAATGGTTTTAATTCAAGTATACTTTCCATATATATTTACTCAGTTCTGCTTTGCAAAAATGAAATTTTCCTACTATTTTCATCTAACATTTTCATAGCCACTAATCCTTTAGATTTTAAAAATTAATTACTCTTTCAGTAAGTATTTAATCTGTGCAGTTTGTTTTCAATTATTTTAAATATTCCAAATATCCATTAAAATTACTGAAGTTTTAGGGTAAGAAGTTGGTTGCAAGTATTTCAAATCAAATTGGAAAACATAAAAGAAATGAAATAACATCCCCTAGTTCTTCAGCTCAAGACTTGACACCTCTTTGAAAGATAAGTGTTAGGTAGAACAGAAATTGTTGAAAACTGTACAAGAATAAAGAGTTGTAATTCAAAGATGTGTGTCATGTAAGGCATCTAATGGGGCCTTCTGGCCTTGAAAATATGAATCCAGTATAAATCTCTGAAACATAAAATGAAATGCTATCAAGATTTTGTCAGGCAAAATATTTTGTCACTTTTCACAATGTCAGCTGCAGCATTTTCCTAGAATATAATTCTCAAGAAGATGCCACTTTATTTACAGTAAGAAGTTTTCATTTTAGTTGGTTAATGAAGCATTGTGTTTAGAAGTGCTTCTTTTTCAGTAAGCTGTCAATCTGCTTTGCTTAAAGGGTTATAAAAGCATTTATCCATTGTGTGAATTCACGCTTCCAGGTATTTTCAAAATCTGTTTTCCTCATCACCATCTAGGAGAAAAAAGAGGAAGGGAAGGCCTTAGGGACATTGTAGATCCTCTGTGATATGCTTATTTGAAGTGTGAATGGACCTTGGTATGCCCTGGCCCCCCTTCTGTATGTTATTTGCCTTTTTGACAGTATGAGGGAGACAAGAATGCCAGAAATCTTGTCTGTCAGTGCACATTAGCCAGTCTGAATTCTTACTGGAACAATGTGGGGAGATGTAACTAGAGTTTGGAAAGAGCTCAGGCATAAAAACTACTGCTGAAACTAAGTAGTACACATAAAAAAGAGAATGTGGATAGTTTGGACACAACTATATTAGCAATACATATATGCAAGATACGTGAGGTCTCAAATTTAATACCATAAGGGTTTTGAAGTCTAAGAGCCATCAAGTAAGAGTTTGCTGTAGTGCCTGTCCAAAATATCTTGTACTTCATGCCAAGAGTTATATTTCTAGACATATGTTCCTCTAGTGCAGCCTTCTTGATCAAGGTCTTTTCCCATCTGGTGGTTCTGCATTAGGAGGTGTCAGTCATCTCCTTTTGTGCTCCTGAATCCTATCTGATATCTTGCATTTCTTCCTGCAGTGATATCAGTGGTGGATGGCATTGAACCTTTCAGTTCAAGAGGCAAGCAGAGCCACTTCCCCCAGCTCCTTCTTGGAAATACAACAGCGAGAAGGGAGCTGGTCATGCCTGCCTGAGGAAGGGCTTGGAAATTTCATGTTCAAAAAAGGCTATCAGACAAACAGCCCAGTCTAGTATGTGAGCAACACTCCAGGTTAAAGGCAAAATTTCATTTTTCATACTCTTTCATATTTTTTCTGACTAACTTGACTCTCTGCTCTTTGTGCTAGCTGTGGCGATCCTGTTCCCAGCTTGTGTCCCACCCCAGCCTTCATGGTGTGTGTTGTACAGTCTCTACAGGGTGGATTCCAGGACCAGAGCCACAACCCCAAATCCAGACATGACAAGACTTCAGGCTTTGAGTCACTGTGCATTCCAAAATCTTTCTGAGGCTAATTTGAGCACTATTTGACTGGTATTTTAATGATGGTTTCTAGAGCACAAGGCCTTTGCTTACAACATGGCTGTTTCAAACCACATATTTGTGTGTTTGTACTATATAAAGTATACCACACTTAAACTGTTGAACTTGCCACACACCTTGCTTTCTAGAAGTACTGTATTTTTAGGGAAATCTTAAACATTAGAAAAAAAAATAGTATTGGGAAGGGCATAGCAGAGTAGAGATAGATATATGTGTGCAAATTCCCGCTGCACTGAGGCAAGAGGAGTCTGTTCCAGAAAATTACATGGGAAAACCATGCTAATATTTGAAGCCCTAGAGTTTTATTAATGAAAAAAGGAGGTTAAAATGTCATTTCTTTTTAAGAGCAATATGCAGAGGTCTTCTAAATCAGAGAATATAATAAATATATATGGAAATATAAGCCTGATAACGGACCTTTCTTTTGTCTACCAGCAACCTCTGATCTCCAGTGTAAGAGGCTGCAGATGTTTCTTACTGAAAATTGATCAAAGACCTGTACCTCGTTAAGAAGAACACTGAAAACAATTTTAAAAATAGCAGTTCAGTTAACATAGGACAATAGATTTTTTGTGGTTGGGTGATGGCATGTAAAAGCCCTCAGGTGCTGAGAGCAGGCATTTTAACTTTAATTTAAGTTTAAAGCAAAAAGGAAACACGAGATCGTGGATTTTACCTTGATATGTCAGATGGAGAGATTTCACACAGTAGGGCATGCTCTGGGCTGAATCAGGGATGATGTTGATCTATAACTTGTTTTTTTTTTTTGAGTTGAACTTTCTATCCAGACAAATCAACAGTTATGGAACAAACCATTTGTCTTGATAGTTATCTTCTTTAATTTATTCCTGACAATGTTTAAAGAGTACTCATCTCATTTGAATTTGGTTTCAGTATTTTGCCACTGGATTGGACACTCTTCAGGGAATTTCTCCACAGGAAGGTTTTATACAATACATTCAAATTCCCTGTCTGCATTTTTATAAAGTGAACAGAAGGACTTGTTACAGTCTCTCATAGAAAGATATTTCTGCCACCTTTAAATATGTTTATGGCTTGTTTTCTGAATGATTTGATAATGTCATTTTTTAAAAAAATACCTTGCTAGAAAATTCTAGCCTTAACTGACTCTGCAGTATTACAGGTATGCTTTTTTTGCTGTCGCAGAAGACTGTTACGCAAACCACTGAAAATGAATGTCAAATTGCTCGTCCAGCACTTCCTATCTGAATCTCAGCTTTCCAGGATATAGTTCCTCATTCTGTAAGTAGTCACATCTTTCTAGATTTTTTACTTTGCATTTAGTGGCTTTTAGATTAATTCTGTGAATTTACTAAGAAATACAGGAATGTTTTATGTGATTGTCTTGGTCCACTAATTATCCATTCTTTCTGAATGACTTTGCAGAATAGACTAGAATCAATACTGTGTTTAATTCTTGATCAATGACACAGGTGCTGAATAACATAGAGGACTAATCACCATTAAACAGAGTTCCCACACTGAAATATACCTGTAGTCAATTTGTAATCTGCTCAATGTGCATCTTGATTATTTTGTACAGAGCTTTTTTTTTTTTTTAAGAAAAAGTGTGCAGTACAAAATTAAACTCCAATGCTCCTGACAGTTTATATTATGCAATTCAGAGGCAGATAGAAATAAAAAAAATGAATGGAGAAAACATTTTTCAGACTCCTTGCTTCACAACGAACAGCTGTGAAATCATACTGATTTGACAAGACGTACTTTTCAAATAAACATTCTGACTGTCCTTAAGTAAATCCTTATCTTTCCTGACTTTTGATTCCCAGGTCAGATTTTTCCATTAGTCTTTTATAATATAATAAAATACCTTAAATTAGAATTAAGTAACCTAAATTAGGATTAGATTCATATTTACTTTTTAGAATGCTTGGTACACATTTTGATCCCCACCAATATAAAGAAATATAGGATAATTGACATATTTCTATTTTAAGTCATATGCTAATGATTTGAAATAGGAGTTTTTTAAATAAACCCTGGAAACACATTAAAATTCATATTAAACAGTTTATTTTCCCTGTAAGAAAGATTCTTCAATGTATTTAGCCTAACCTTTTAAAATTAGAGGTTTTTTTGTTGTTGTTGTTTTTCAGATTATTACCAAATGTTTGCTATGGGCAGTGAAAATCTGGTTCCCATTGGCTACAATGTCCAAAAAAGTAGTTTTGTTGGAGGTACAGAATATTTAATGTGGTACGATATCAGTTTCCTATGGGAAAATACAGTATGCTGCTCCCCTCAAACTGTAGTCTCACAGTATGTCAGCTTCCATGATGACAGCAGTTTAAAGAATTTCCAACCTCTTCATCTCTGCTGTGCTAACATAAGCTTTCATGAGGTTGGACTCTTGGCTGAAACAGTGAACCAATGCAGGCCAAAAACCTGCCTGAGGGAAAACCCTTTTACTTTCAAGCCAGGTGAGCTCAGTGATCAGTGACAGTGGAGCCCTGCAAAGAATTGTGTCAGCTCAGCTGTGCCTGGAGCTGTGGTGGGGGCACACACATAAGCAGCTGGAACAGATGTGCACACGGGGAGCTTCTTGCTCTTCCAATTGGGTTACACAAAACTGGCAATATTAAAGCAGTGTGAGTTTTAATTAAAGTTAGGTATCAGCCACCAGCATGCCAAATGCTAAGTACAACATTTCAGATAAAGATTTGCTACAATTTTTTGGAGGAGAATTTGTATTTAAATTTCTATATTAGTTAGATGAGCTGGCATGCCTGAATGCCAAGCATCGGGATTTGTGTTCAATTGTCACAAAGAAAAGTAGCAGCAGAAGCCTTCCATTCATGTGTTGTTTAAATCATTCATGTCATATAAAGGATCCTGAGACCTATTCTTCTAATGTAAAGGAAACTTCCCTGCCTTTCCATTTACTCTGGTGGTTACCTTTGCACTACCTCAAGGTGGTGATATGGATTGAACCCCTGTTGCACCTACACGCCCCGTACTCCGTCAGACCAGGTCTCCTTACTGGCTCCACCCCAGGTTTCCCAGAGCAAAGTCTCAGATGTTCAGATACTGAAAACAATTTAATCATGGTGCATGATAAATAAAAAAATTACAGCTTGATCTGGGTGACTTTGAGAAAGGGCCTTGAACAAAGGAACCCCCATGGGCTTTTATACCCTTACAGGGCAAGGGTGACAAAGTCTGGGCTCAGGATTAGGCTCCTGCCCCCAAAGCTGAGCCTGCAGCAATCACTGCAGCTGCACACAGGAGTTCCTGCACTGAGTGTATTCCTCCACACTGAATAGCATCATGCAGTGTTGATTTTAAGTGCAGTGAATGTGGCAGCATTGAATAAATGTGGCTTAAAATTCTTACACAAAAAACTCAAGGTCTGATATCTTTCTAAATTTCTCTATAGCTGTAAAAAGAAAAAAATTCTTAGTTTAACTAAAGTGATTCGTGTTTGTTTAAAAACTAACCCAAGATATTTAACTTGTATGGCCAGTGGACATATACCTGTATAATTTCTGCTGTTTTCTGTCTATTATGGCTAGTTCAAAATGTAAAACCCCAGAATCAGAGTTTATATTGGATCCTATCCAAATTATCTATCCCTATTTTGAAACATCCAAATTTTATGTTTAATTTTCCAGTTATACAGTTTTGTGAATTTTTTTTTCAGATTTCAATGATGTAATCTTGTCCAGAAGATGCCATACTAATTACATGTAATCAGATTATGCACGTATGTATGGCAAAAAAGGTTTTTATTTCCTTCTGTTACCTAACAGAGACAAGGAATTCATCTAGTAGGTGGTTGAAACTAAAAAGCCACTTTCTTGCCACCAGTTTATAATACTCTAATTACTGTGTTAATTGCTGGGATTTTTTAAGTTTTCATTTGCTCAAAAAACTTGTGTGTAAATGAACATAAATGCGTATTTTCCTTTATTTTGCCAGGCTTAATCACATAATTCTTCAGAGTGATGTTAACTAATGTGAGAATGATTTGTTATAACTATTCTTCTACCTTTTAATATTTTTTTTTATATATTATTGTTATGATACCTTTTTCCATAATGAAATAACTTTGTCTCACCTTATATAAATTTAGCCACCCATCCTTCTCTCTGTCTCTCTGTAAATATTGAAAATAAAACTGGATGTTTGAAACAATTTTTAAACTATACATATTGCATATATTTATGCAGAAAATAGAGTGACATCAGCAATAACTGCCAGAGACACATATCATGACCAAATTAGTGGCATAATTTTCCACTTCATTATATATTTTTTTTTCTCTTCAGCTGAGGTAATTTAAGGTCCATTTGCTTTCCTTTGTTTGTCAACCTCTTTGTGTGAAGCACTATAAATTCTGTCTCAGTATGTTGCAGTAGCAATTGTTTTATTTTCATGCATGTAGTAGAAGCCTGATGAGATTGTGAAACTACCATATAAACAGATTTAAGGACAAGTGTCTGAGATGTGAGATCACAAATAAGTAAGGGTCCATTTTTCAATATTTTCTATGCTGTTTTATTACAAGACTGAGCCTAATTTGAACCATCATTAAGCTTACTAATAACTTCATTATAGTGCTGTTCACTTGAAGAAACAGAAAGCAGGCTAAATTTTGTAGCAGGCCCTACCGAGACACATGATGGTTCAATTTCTCTCCCCACCCCTCTTCAAACCTCTGATGAGAGTGTGGCATCTGTGGGTTCAAAAGTGCCACATGTAATTCTTCTGCAGAAGTAGCTAGATGTGATGGCTGCTGTTTGAAGGTCTGGCTGACACTGTGATGACTTATGCATGTGACAGCTCTGTTGATTTCAAGGCCATTTGAAGTCAACGGGAATACTCACAATGTGTAAAGACAAAATGCAAATTCTTCCTCCATCAAAAAGTAGTTTCACATGAAGAAAGGGCTGCACTGTCAAATGGCAAACACAAACTTTAAAATGATCGTTTTCTAGAAAGAGAGTATCTGAAACCAGAAATTGTTCATTCAGTGCAGCTGATCATTGTTTGACTAATTTTTCTAAGTGAAAAGAATATCTGTCAATGGTCAGTATGGAAATCCCAAGCAGAAATGTTAAACTGTGTGCATATTTATCATGTGAATTATGTGAATGAATCTATCTTTCTGTTTTTGTGCATTTTCTAGTTAGATATTTGTAGAGGAATATCATACCCTTCTAGACAAAGTGAGATATTGGATCAGTTTTTGCTATTGACCTAGGAAAGGTCTACACCTATCTAGAGAAACAGTGCTGTGGGGTGCCCCTGTGCCTGAACTGAAATCCATTAGGCATTAGTATATTTTGAGACAATATTAATGACTAAAGCACCTGCTGCAAAATCCCACTTGCCCAAAGAGAGTTACAACAGTGAACGTTAATCTGGGAGTTTGCCAGCCACTTGAGCATGAACTTTTGTCTTTGTGTTGGTGCTATGGATTGGAGAAGGGATTTGCAGCTTTTGCCATTCACACAATGATAATTGCTTTCTTGGACTTTAACATCAGAAGAGACCAATTCATATAGTCAGTGCTGCTCACACAAACCTAGTGTTTCCTCTGAACCTGCCTTTGAGAATAATAGTGATGGATTATCTAGCAAACACCTTTTAGAATCTCAGGCAACCTTGATACTTAAAATTCTAGTAGAAAAAAATGCACAGATCTGCTGGTGAATTCTTAATTTAAGATTTTTTTATCTTCTTTCTTACATCTTACCTAAGCTTCCCTTCACCAAGGTTTTGTTCTCTTGCTATTCAGTCTTACAGTGGACTTCACTAAGACTAGAAGACTCTGCTGCATCTCCACAGCAGATTGCTGTAACTCATATTTTTGTATAATTACTTTATTTTTTCCTATTGATCAGCAATGTTTCAGGTAGCAAATCTGCTATATGTCTCTAATTATGAAATTCCTTAAAATAATGGGTATATGGATTTTTTTTGTCATTTTACATGTACTGCATATAAGCATCTACAGATGTAGTAATCCTGATTTCTTATGTAAATGAAGAGACAAAACCAGGACTAAATCTGACCCATTTAATTTTCTACCTTTAATAACATGACCTGTAAGCACTGCTTATGAGTTGTCAGTGACAGCTAATACCTCTTTATTTTCCTTCCTCCTTTTGCTATCTGATCCATTCTAAATGGTTGAAGCAGTGGTTTCTAAATATTTAATCACATAAAACTTCCCAGAAGGATTAAGTAGTATTATTTAGAATTTAGAGCAATGAGTGAACAATTCTGCTTTCTGTCCTGTTTATTTTATTGGTGGATAGGCAGCTAGAACTGCTGTGGGATTTTGTTTGCTTGCTTGCTTACATGCTTACATGCTTACATGCTTACCTCTCAATGAAACCAACATTTGGGTAGAACAGTTAATGACTTCTTACCCTTAGAAACTGACAGAGCAGTCAAGTGGAGAAGTGATGAATAACAGTGAGGGCACAGCAGCAAATGTGCTATGTGCTGGTGTCACCTTCCAGGGAGGCTGGACATATGCCAGAGATGCTTCTGAAGTTTTTACTGAAACTCAATAATGCAAACCAATAAACACCCAGTGTCACCTGTTTCAAGCAGTTCTTTGCCTTGCAGATGCATCTAAAGTCTGCCATGGGAAGGACAAGTTAGTTTAATATACAGTATTTGGGTGAATGCATTGAAATGTAATAGCTGTGAAATTTGAAAATATGAAAACCAAAAGCAAATGGATGAACAACAGCATAGGAGCATAAATTCCTGATTAACTGCAGGCATTTTGGTGATCATGTTCAGGACAAATTTCAGGAATCTTCCCTCAGCAGCAAAAGAAGTCTTGAAGAAATAGTTTTCAAATGTTAGTTTCATAATGGTTAGGTATTTTACAGCAGGAGAACTTTCTGAACCCTGCTGAAAAAAAACATCATTGTGAATTGGAAAACTATGCTTAGGACTTTTTATTGTCTTTCACTCACTAATATGACATACATGTGTAAGATATTTACAGAATAAAATATATTAAAAATCAGAGAATAGGAAATTATCCTTATTTTGTCATTACTTTTAACTGTTCTAAATCAGGAAATAAACCTAAAAGGAAAAAAATTTTCTGCTTAAAACTGTTTTGGATTTGTCCTTTTACCTTTTTAATCTCCAACCTCGCTTAGAGGTCAGCATTTATAAATGTTTAAGAAGTCATGTTTAATATCTGTTTAATGAAAAAATAAAATTAATTTCAAGATCATGCAACAAGAGAGAGTTTCAACTGTTACTTAGCTGTTTACAAAGTTATTGAAAGGGTTAAGCAGCATACTATCAGTCATGCATATGAAATTTGGAGTGAGAGGAGGCAAGTGGATTTGAGGTTGTTCTCCTTCAGTTCATTCAAGGTTCACTGAACAGGAAAGTGAATTTTTATTATCACTTCCTGTGAATGAGCAGTTGACAGGACCCATCAGGGAACTGCCAGAAACCTCAAGAGTTTTGAGTATGAAGCCCAGAGTCCACAGCAAAGTTTCCATGACAACACACTCATTAAAATAAAAGGAAATTGTGCCTGATATTTACAGCTTTCAGCCTACAGTTGAAAGCCTTGTATCTCAGATTTCTAAAGTATTTACACCTGGGACCCAAGAATGCAGGCTGTCAAGAAATAAAGGGTAGTTGTAACATTTAGCTGTGGAAGTGGAAAGGTTGTTTGCAGGTTAGATCTCAGAATTCTTCATTTTCTTGAATTGGAGGGAACATCTGTCTCTGTCTGTGGTGTGCTAAAGGGTGAAATGAACTTAATATTAGCTTGAAAACAGACTTGAGGGAAGGTTTTAGTGAGAGCAGTTTTACTGAAGATAGGGATATTCTTCTAAGACAAGAAACTTAGCTCTGAAAATAATCAAATTAAATTTATTTAGATAAAAATCTAAATTGCAGAAGATAACTCATCACTGATACTTCCTCAGGCCTGGTAGAAATCACCTACATTATGGCAAGGAACCATGGGGATGAAGAGTGACAATAATAACATTGATTGTTTATTTGAGGTGCTAAAGTCCCACTGAGTTCTTTTTAGTATCCCTACTCTTTACACTGCCCTTTTCCACTCTCTCCCTCAACAGTCATGTTGGCTCCCTTTGTGTGACTTTATCCAAGTTATTTTGTTTTTATACAGATGTGTAAACTCAAAATGGGGATAAAATAAGTGGAAAAGAAGAGGTATTTCAAGCCAGTAACAGAAATAGAAAGTACTGTCTAACATGGGCCAAGAACTGCTCTTATTGTCCCTGATTCTTCAATTTCTGCAACATACAAGAGGTCAGGTTATAAAATTACTGTTGTTTATTTTGGCCTTTGAATGGATCAATCTCACTTATCAGTTAACATTAATCAAGTACATTGCTCTTAATAGATACCGTAATAGAGTAACAAGCAAAACAACTTACATATAAACACAGACACATGTAAATAGACTTCAAATTACATAATTGCCCAGCATAGACCTTAACCATACATTGTACTGAGTCTTCATCTTCCCTGACTGTACAAGTATCTTTATGCTGGCTGCTTGCCCAAACAGGTATCTAATTGTAGTGTATGAATAATGTCTTATATGAACAGAAATGTCAGTGAGGGATGTGTGTCAGCTGCTTGAGAGGATATGTTTATGCATGCAATTTTATCAGAATTAGCCTGCCTATGGCTCCTGATTTGGTAAATTGCCTGCAAGGTCAGACAGTAGGACTTCTCTCTTTCCCTTGGTCCCAGTGTTTGGTCTTTGATGTCCTTTGGGACTTATCCAATGCAGCAGCATTTGTTGCTTTCTTTTTGGCATCTGGCTGGTCAGATGGAGTAGAGACAGAGCTCAGCAAGAAATTTCTGTTCCCGACACTGAAGCATCAACAATCCTGTGTCTTCAAAGGGAAGGAACACATTTTTCTGTCTCCCCAGTTCATCAAATTTAGCCATTTCCCCAAGCAATTCTTGAAGGAAGCTTGTAGTTTCTCTCTTCTCTAGCTTAAGTTTGTAGTCTTCACTTGATACTGATAGCTGATTTTGTTCATTTACAGGTGGCTGATTTAGTTTCTATGGTTTCAAATTCAGTTGTCTTTCCATTGCATACCAACACAAAACCCTCTTCCCTCTGGCTTCATAGAAATCATTGCTCCAGTACTCTGGTCATTGGTTGGTTGCAGATAGAGTAGAAGCACTGTTTTGCCTATTGGAGGAAGGTAAAAGTCCTTCTGGTTTCAGGATGGCCTTTTTCTCACCTGCAAATTCTCTCTGAATAAGATCCCACTGCCAGGACCTCCCTAGAGGCACAGAGCCCACTAATAAGCCCATGAACTTTTCAGCTCTTTTTGTCAAAGTGCATTCCATCCAGTTCCATCTATTAATTTTCTTAGTTTTACTGCCTTCATATTATTAGACCACAAACCATAGCCACTGTATCAATCAGACATCCATCATGCATGTAACTCTTTCTCCCATATATGTAACTGTGGCCCTCTGGTTGCTCAGACAGGAAATAAGAGACAAAAATACACTAAACTACTTGGTTGTGTATTAGAAAAGAGTCAGCCAGTTCATAACACTCAAAGTGTTAACAAATCAATTCCTAAAGACAAGCAAATAACTTTTTCTCAGAGTAGAGAGTCTTGGCAATTTTCTATTTCTAAGCCTTACACAGAATAGGTTGTATCTCAAGACTTTCTGATTCATTTCAAGGCTTGTCTGATCTATAACACAGATTCTGAAAATAAATCTTATAGGAACTAAAAGACCTGTAGCCCTTTGAATGGTGCTGTCTTTTTTCCCCCCCTGTACATGAAAAGTGGCATCAATCTTTCCACTCTTCTGTCATAAGAAAAATATCCTTGAAATATTCTAGAAAAGAACAGGAACTGAGCTTGAAAAGACAAAAAAAGTGATGAAAATTAGTCTGGGAAATGAGCTGGTCATTTGGAGGGCAAGGGGATCTCAATAAAATATCTTTATGATTGTGATTTTTCAGGACTCAGAAGGATACTTAGGATAAATTACCTGAAATATTTGGTAGGTTATTTCAAGTATTGAAATGGCTTTGAAAATATCATAAAAGCTGATGGTGTTTCTTTAAATGTTCTTTACATGCTTTTCCACACAGAAGCCACTGACTGTGGAGGTAAGTATAAAAAATACAAGAAGAATCTTGGTGAAAGAAAACTTTGGTGCATGAGGTCTTTTAATACCGTTCAGGATTTTTAAAAATTGCTGTTGTCAGATGAAACCATTTGGTATCCCCTGGAAAATATTTTTACAAGTAGCATCCAGCAGAGCTAGTATTAAAAAAACAGTACTCTGTTTTTACAATGATTTCATTGTCTTGATGGTGTAAGTCAGTGCAGATTGAGTTTCTGTTTTCCCAAGATCATACATCAGTTTTGTGGAAGCACTTCACAGAGTGGAAAAAAAAAGTTGGAAAGCTTTAAAATATGACACCACTGTGAAGGGATTCACTAATAGTCCCA
>WEIU01022548.1:3782-15806 GCA_013389925.1 Aegithalos caudatus
AAAAAAAAAAAAAAAAAAAAGTCATAAGAAGGCCAAGACCCTCAAACTCAAAACAAATGCAGACTCAGATTTTTTCCACATTTAATAATTTTATCACTCTTTAACATTAAGTTCTCATTAATATATGATATAAAATAATAAAATAATATAATATAATACTATAATAATATAATAAAAACAGAGTCCAGTCTAAACTGATTGTTTTAATGTTCCAATAAGCAATAACTCTTTTAAGTCCCATGCCTCTTTCTTCCTCTATTTCAACCATATTATTCTGTCTTTCTACTGGCTTAATAGATGAAGCCAAGACCATGACTATAAATCTCTAAATCACCTAATGGAAATCTTATATGTTGAATCAGATACCTAAATCTACTACAACTCAAACTTCTTTTAAAGTCATTGTAAAGAAATTGAGTTCTCCAAACATAGTTCAGATGACTCTACAAGAGATGCTTTTAACAGCTGACACGTCAATCAACCTTTTAGATGCTTATTTCACCTTATTGATTATACGAGGAAAATAAAATCACTAGCTCAGACTTAAATCTGAGATTGACAGGAGTTGAATTCTATCACCCCTGCATACTGAAAGGCATTTTGATTCTTTTATGTTTTCCCATCCCTATTCCCTTACCTTGACGGAATGGGTAAGGGGCAGAAGAGACAATGAGCCATTTTGGGGAAAGAGAGAGACTGTTGAATTCCCAGAGAAACAGTTTGAAAAAGGCAAGATTTTCAGCTTGATGTAAAGAGGGTTCAGAAGTTAAAGTGAGCACTACTGACCTAGACTTTGCACAGGAAAGTGATAATTTCAAAATAGCTATTTGTGGTTTAACTGAACAAGGAACAAACAAGAAAAAACAGCAAGTGATTCAAGACAGGACTTGGTGTTATGATCCGATATTCTTCTTTATGACCTGTATTTCATTCTGAGAAGAGAACACAAACCAAAATGGAAATACAATTTGTCAAATTGTTTACTTCCTTTATGTGCTAGCATATAAATATTGCATTATTTTGTAGGTTGCTAATGGAATTTTCTTGTAATGTCTGCACTGAGTTATAGGAGCTAGTTTTCATAATTATAGATATGCCAATCTACAACCACAATTTTATGAGTCATTAAAATATTGTAGAATCTTCCATAATTCCTTCTTTTATTTTTTTAATCAGGCTACAGCATACTAGGTTAATAAAACTAGCTGATCTCTTGTTCTAAAAATTCATTACAAGCTGACTCTTGTGTTTATAAAAGATTGGTCTTGAGAATTAATTTACTGAAAAACATCAGCTTTAGATGCAAAATAAAAAGAAAGATATTCTTCTCCTACTAATGGAGGTATTTCTTCCCCCATTTTGAAGGAGTACCCAGACTTTGAAATTATTCAGTAATCAGCCTTACATATCTATACACATATATATAAGATAAAACTAAGCCACTAGATTGTAAAAATTTTAAAAAGTGTGATTTTACAGAGTATTAAAAGGTTATCTGACATGTCTGTTTTACTTTTCTTGAACATATAAGGGTTTGCACAGATGTCTCTCTGTCATTCTATGTATGTCTATTTATTTCTCCACTTTCATACATAAATTCAGTTGGCTATATGCATCTGCTTCTGCAGTTTCAGTTTATCTTTTTTTTTTTTTTTTTTTTTTTTTTTTTTTTTTTTTTTTTTTTTTTAACTGTATATAGAAGTCCTTTGTGTCCTGTAATTAAGTTTATTTTAAAACCTTGGAATAAGCCTATGTTTGGTAGAGTACCACTTGGGATCAGTTCCAGATTTAGACACCTTAAGTTAAGCATGAGCAGTGTAGGTAACTAGCTGTGGGGTAGGTATCCAATCACCCACTATACAGAGTGGAAATAAGGGGTCATTTAGATTGGTAAAGAAGCTTTTAAGGGATTCTAAGACTTGGTCTTCTTATTGCATTTGAGTGGCTATCTATGTTAACTTTTTTTTTTTCTTTAAGCAGAAGCATATGAGCAGACTCCTAACTTCTGTAGTTTTGCCATTACTTTCAATCCATGCTTCTCTTGTATCTGTGTTTTGGTGCCTAGAAATATTATGATCTTCATAAAATGTAAAAAGAACAGAAAATCTATTCCTTCCTTTATGTGAAATTTTTGCCTTTTCTTAAATACCTGTTTCCAGAGCTGCCACCATGGTGGCTGCTGGGCTCAGCTGTGCCCTGTGGTAGGTCTGTCAGAGCCAACTGGAAATGTCTGTGTTTGGATCAGGGCAGCCCCTGTAGTTCCTAACAGAGGGCATCCTGCAGATCTCTCCACATACCAAAACCTTTACACCTGCACCCGGTGCAGCAATATGGAATCACAAAGGAATTTGAACCTGCTGCCCATTGACACCTAAGCAGAAATATGTTGCAATTAGAAAACACAAAGTAACAGTCCTGTCACTTTCAGAGAAGAAAAACGGTTCCTTCACTTGTATTCCAACTAAGCACATTTGGAGTTACTTGAGTCCATTTACAGAAAAAGCTACAATTCATATTTCCAAATTACGTGATCATTGGTCTACATTAAGGCAGGGTGATAAGATGATTTTTTTATAAGTGCTATCTGCATTGAGGATTTTTTTTCACTACCATAAGTGGGTCAATTCTTGCAATAGGATTATACTTATACAATTTGGATGCTCTTTAGTCTAAATTGCATTTAAGTATTTAAAAGAAAGACTAATATGCACGGCTGTTTCCCTGCTATTGTCTATTATTTTGGTCTTCTGGAGGAAGGGAATCAATGAGAATTTAAAATGGTGAAAGCTCCTTGAGGATATAGGATCTTATTCCAGTCCTGCTACTAGGTAAATGCTCTTAGTATGCCTATTTTTCCATCTGTTCCCTCATTGTCTCTTCTTTGCTTGTTTCTTTGTTTAGGGTTTTATTTAGTTTTGTTTTTTGTGGTTTCTTTTGTTTTGCTTTGGTTTTTTGGGGAGTAGAAAATACTCACTTCAACTTTAGCCCTTTCTGACTGAATAAAGTTTTGTTCTTACTGGTTGCAGTGTGTTCTTTCTAAAATTTAAGAATATCTGTGTCATTTTTACATTAATAAAACACTGATTTGAAAGTATAACAAGTGGATTTGTAGATTTTCCCTTTTCTTCTTACTCCTTTGTTATGGGTATATCTACACAGCAATCAGAATTTGGGTTGACCTGTCATTATGTTTAAGTTTTTGTAACCTCCCTGCTCTGTTTTGCCCTGTTAAAGAAAGCAAGGTCAAATTCTGCTCATATTGAGACTCAGAAGTGTTGGAGTCCATGTTTTTCCTCAGCTTCTGTGGAAATGGATGTCCATGAGTCAATGGTAGCAGTTACCTGTCTTGCATGACTTCATCTTCCTATCTGACATCAGCGAGACCACAGTGCTCCATGCTCAGTAACACTGAATGTGCATTGTGAACACTTGGACATTATGACCTGACTGTTGCAGGCAAGGAACAAATGCCTATTATACTCATGGTTGTCAGGTTATGCACAGAGCATAACAAATGAATTAAATTTTCCAGAAGGCTGAGGCCATAAAAAGGTGACTATGACTAATGGTAGTTATCAGCATTGGGATGCAACTGAATCTGTTTATCCAGTCAGAATATATCAAATATTTATCAGGCTGCTGCTATGTTACCTCATTTAATATACTAGTATGGAATTCAGAAATATACTAAAATTGCAGATAAAATTTATTTTATGAGGCTTTCTGCTAAAAGATATTGTACCAGAACTGTAAGTTATTTTTATTGTTGCCTAGTGCAATTCATATTTGCTTGAATTATGTATGGAAGCCAACAATGTTATTTCTTTTCATTTCTTCAAATAAAAATAATTGTGCAACTACTTAGATATTTATATAGTTTTTTTTAAAAAATTGCTTTTTATAGAGAAAATCCCAGATTTTTAATGAATTCCCAGAAGGTCCTGTTATAGAAATGTCTCCTATGTCTTTAGTCATGATGAATCCATGAAAATAGAGACTGGTATATTCTTCTGAGGTCTTCTTGCATGTCAGGATAATGATGTCTTATGATCAGCAATGTCATGTGCTGCTGATATGAAAGTAGAGAGCCTTACATATTTCTTGTCTTTAATCATTCATCACTGGTTCTCAATTTATTTCTGTATTGTACTCTCAGCTGAATCAAGATAGCTGAATATAAACAATCTGAACCTGAGCGCAGTGGTATATCTTGATACAGAATAAAACTTCCTTCATCACAATTCAATTTTTATCTTGGAAAACCTAAGACGACATGAAAAAGGGGAAATTGAGATTAAAAATACTATGGATTTAAATGTTTGTGTAGAGTTTCAGAATAATAGATACAATTTGATATATGTACACGTATCACTCTTGAAGCAAATTGAATGGGAAAATAAAAATAAATAATTTTTAAAAGTTTTAAAATGAGAAGAACTGGTTAAAAAATAAAATGATCCAGTAATAAAGTTGGAAATGCATTCAGACACAAGTGGGATTTTTCACCAAGTGTAGACAGATACACAGTAGACAGTTATATCTGAGGTAGTGTAATAGTTTTAGGTATAAGAGTTATTTTTTTGGGTTGGGCACCAGTCAGCAGACAAAGAGGGGGAGGAGGTGCTCCAAGTGCTGAAGTTGAGGCTCTCTGCAGACCACAGTGAAGACCATAGCTTAACAGCAGTGCCTCTGCAGCCGATGGAGGGCAAAGATGATCCAGAGATCCACCTCTAGCCCTTGGAGGAGATCCATGCCAGAGCAGGTGGGTGACTGAAAAAAGGCTTTCAACCTGTGAGAAGCCTGTGCTAGGGCAGGCTCCTGGCAGGAACCTGCAGACCTGTAGAGAGAGGATACCACACTGGAGCAGGTTTCCTAGTAGGACTTGGGACCACCTGGGAGTCCTATTTTGGATCACATTGTGCCAGAAGGATGGCACCCAATGGAAGAGTGACCCAAGTGGGAGAAGTTCTTGGAAAACTTGGAGGAGATACAACCTGGTAAGGAGGAAGGAGTGGTGGTAAGATGTTTTTAAGATTTTATTTCTCATTATAATATTCTAATCTTTTTATTAATGAATTTAATTATGGTCCCCTAATCGAGTCTGCTTTGCCCATGATGGTATTCTGTGAGTGATTTCTACCTGTCATCTCAATGCATGCATCTTTTATTACATTTTTTCTCTCCCCTGTCCAGTTGTAGAGGGGAGTGATAAGAGCAGCTTTTCTGACATCCAGGCAGGGTAAACCCATCACAACTGACTGAAAAAAATTCATATGTAGGCTCGTTCAGATGTGGGCAATAAATCTTGGTGGAATGAGCTCTAACCAGAAGGTCTGAAAACAAGAGCACATTCAGAAGGGTAAATCAAACATTATGAATTGAACCTTATTCATTCTTTTGGATTTGGTTCTCTCAATTTATCCATAATTAACTATGATTTACTAAATTATAACCAAGCAATGTATATAATCCTTGAAATAATATCAATGATGTCACAGTCAATATTTCCCTTATCTAAAAAAGATGAGCTTCTTTCTGAATCTTCTGTTTCCGTGGTGTTTCAATTCAATGTCATTGTAGTTTGCTCCACTATTTGCAACTATTGCTTTTGAAAAAAAAAATTCTGTTCTATTTGACCTGCATGTGAGCATTCCAAGTATTCATGGTTTTGGTGTAACAATGTGAAAATAAAAATGCACACTGAAAAGTTATAAGTAATTTCCACGGAACTATAGTGATTAAGTGCCTGACAAGCCACAAAGGGGACAATCAAAATATGTCAGGTCAGCTCAATATTTCTAAGTGGTTCATAGAGGTTAATGAGGAATGAACAGAATGTTTTGTAATCAGCACACAAATGATTAGTTCAATGCCACTCATTCTCAGCAATGAAGAAGAGAATAGTGACATTATATAGATGTTAAGAATACAAGAGTAGCTTTGGTGGAAGCTTGGTATCTACCCAAAGTCTACCTGGTATAGTATCTCCATATAACTTTACATTCTGTTTTAGGCAGAAAAAAACACCAACAAAAAATTATTTTACTTTTGAATTTTAAATTACTTTTGATATATTGCTTTGCAAGATGGACAGATGCCAGTAATGGGATTAATGAGAAAGAGTACACAAACTGCCCCTGAGATTTCTGGCATACTGTCAATGGTTCAATAGAGTCAATGCGAGGGTTAGCCAGTAAGATAAACAGATACTCTTCAGCTTTGAACCATTATTGTAGCTTCCTGCAAATCTTTGAGAAACTAATTCCCTCAAATAATCATATTAATACCAGCAGACTCTGAGTCCTAATGTTTTAGCCTAAAGTTCCAGGGAATTTTGAAAAGAATTTGAACTACAATATTTGCTTGGGACTGCAGTAAGATAAATAAAATATGACTCTGGAGTTCCTTAACAACCTAAATTATTCAATGATCATATGATGAATACCATCAGTAGCATACTATGAAAGAGAATCATGACAAATACTGGCAAAACATTTGTGCATTGCTCAAGGTCTCATTCAATGGATTTGGGCCATTGAGAGAGAGTAAAATTCTTCGTAGCCTCACCATTCAGAAAATACTACAAAAACAAAGAAGTGACATTAATATTTGAATACACATTTTCTTTTCTCCATCTCAATGTGACACCGGTTTTTACTGAATACACACATCAATTGAACACCTACCACTGGCATTCTGCCTTAATGCTGTGTTTGGAATATTCACGAAAGAAAGTCCAGCAGCACACTGCTAGCCTGGTCGTTCATTCTATCTACAGTAAGTAGTAATGCATTCTCTTCAGAGCTTCATTACATTGGTTCTTCAGAGATATTGTTTCTGAGGGAAACAAAAGTAAGGTGGTATTGGCAAGTTTTTCTTTCTATTGCTCTTCCCTCAAGGATCCTGTCTGCCTGTTCACACACACACGGTGATCTCTAATGTTAGATGACTTTGAATTACCTGAAATCTCCTCTGATCTCTTCCTTCTTTCCTTCAGTTCTAGACACTTTCCCATCACATGTTTGTCTCACTAAGTTCTAGGCAATTTTTTGCTTTCTCAGTAAATTAAGTTTGGATTTTTTTTTTTTTTACAGTTTCTGATATATTTATGATTTAAACTAAGATATTTTACTCTTTTCCTGTCCCTTCTTAGTAAGTATATTGTATGGGGTGGTACAGAAAGATCACAGAATGTAAGATTTCCTGACACTCCAGCATCTCTCAGACTATCTTAAGATGTGTCATGGTTTAACCACAGCCATCAGCCAAGCCACACCCAGCTGTTCACTCACTACCCCACCAGCAGGATCAGGAGAGAATCGGAAGAATAGCAGATGGAAAGCTAATGGATTGGGATTGGCAGATAATAAAAAAACAAAACCATGCACACAAACAAACAAACAAACAAGGAATTCATTCACCGTTTCCCATGGGTAGGCAGTTGTTCATCCTTATCTAGGAGAGCAGGGCCCCATCATGCATTAACAGTTACTTGGGAAGAGAAGGGCCATCACTCCAAACATCTTGTCTCTTCCTTCTTCTTCCTTCCCCACTTCATATAGTGAGCTTATGGTATGGAATATGCCTTTGCTCAGTAGGACTTACCTGTCCCAACTGTGTCTCGTCCCAGCTTCCCATGCACCCACAACTTCCTTGCCAGCTGTAGAATATGATCAGCATAAAAGGCCATAAAATGCCTTGGCTCTGTGTAAGAGCTGCTCAGCAATAATAAAAACATTTTTATATCCTCAACCCTGTGTTCAGCACAAATTGTTCTGAAAAAGGCTGCATACCAGCCACTGAGAAGAAAATTAACCTTATCCTAGACAAAAACAGCATGTGCTGTGAAGAAAAGGTGATTTTTTTTCTTGTCTCGGGTGAGAGGTAGGAGATTTTTTTTCCTTTGGAGCAGAATGTGTGAGTAATTGCAAACTAAAAAAGTGTAGTCTTTGCTTCATAAAGCATTTCAGCCAGAAGCTGACTCAAGTAACAAATAGATAATTTCTCATAGGAACTGTAAAGCAAAGGGAATGGAAAGATGACAAAAGTTTTTGTTACATCTAGGGAGAATCTAAGGTGTTTTTTTGAAAGGCAACAAAAACTTGCTTGGTGATCTTCAGGGCTAATTAACTACAACTACCTTCTTAGCCATTATGGAGTTGTTTTAGGCCCCCAGAGAGGTGCCAGACAGAATTCAGCAGTTCCTAAAGACTTGCAGAGCAAGCAAAGCTTGCCTCATTCTCTCTCTTGATTTCTTCTTGGCATAGAGCAGCCACTTTACTAATAATACACTTTCCCCCTGCTAACTGCTTGGTCTTGCAGGAAAGGTGCCTTTTTCTGCTGAGACAGCATTCTCAGGCACATGCTCCTATGCTAAAAAGGTCAAAAAAATAGAGAACCAGCGAACACAGAGATTTACTATGTCTTTGTAAAGATTGATAGATACATTATGAAGAGAAAAGGGAGGAAATGTAAGGCAGGTGAATCTTATTCTCTTTTAGTTTTAAGACTATTTTTAATGTATTTATGATTCAAGCTGATAGAATTTTCTGAAGAAGCACATACAAAAAATATTGAACAATAATTTTAGTTAATTACCATGACTCACCAAATTGTTTATGGATAAAGTTGTATTGTTTCCATACAGATCCTCCCAATTTGTCTAATTAAGAAATAAATATATGAGATGAAGCTATAGTCTAAAACAAAGAACAGAAAGTACTTCATTTTCATTCGGTATTATTTTAGTGTTGTTTCTATTGCAAAGGAGACTCAGTTAAGATCTATAAGAACACTCAGAGAATAGAGTTATTTTTCCCTCTATAAAGCTGGCATTCAGACTTTACAATTCAGCACAGTGAAATTAAGTTTGTCTGTTAAGAGCACTCTCTCTGGCCAGAAAAAGCAGATGACACATGATTCAAAGTGTCAGTTTTTCTTGTATAAAGCCAAGCTAGAGTTAGTAGCTAAAAATCATGGACTCACACAATGATAGAATATCAGGTTGGAAGCAACCTCAAGGATCATTTAGTCCAACCTTTCTTGGCAAAAACAAAATCTAGATAAGATGGCACAGCACACTGTTCGCCTGAGTCTTAAAAGTGTCCTACACTGAGGAATTCACCTCTTTCCTGAGGGCATTATTCCAACAGCATTGTGAAAAATTTTCCTCTTCTGTCCAGTCAGAATCTCCTCAAGAGCAACTTGTGTTCAAGATCCCTCATCTTTTCCATGTGACTCTGTGAAAACTTTTTTGTGGCCACCATTTAAATAGTGGGACAGGGTGACAGGGTGTCCCCAAAGCCAGCTTTTCTCAAGATAGAACAAACCCATTTCTCCCAGCCTGTCCTTAAAAAACAGCTTCTCAGTCCTTGGACCATCTTTGTGACCCTTCTGTGAACCCTCTCCAGCCTACCAACATATTTTTGTTGGTGGGGACCAAACCTGAAAACGGTAATGCATATGTAATGTGACAAGCACTCAGCAGAGACAAACAAAAATGTCTTTTTTATCTCTGCTGGTGATGCCATAGTTGATGTATCCCAGCATCCTGTTGCATTTCTTTGCCACAGCAGCTGCACCCTGTTTGCGCATATTGAGCTTGATACCCACTGCAACCTCCAGGTCCTTTTCCACAGAGTTGTTCCCTGGCCATGTAGATCCCAGACTGTTCTGCACTCCCAGGCTCTGAAGTAAAACCATCTTTCTTACATATTTTGGAGTTAGGTAAGAATCTAGATTTTATTTTGAAGATTGTCATTTTAGATGGAGTTTCTACGTATCATCCAGAAATCCACAGATGTGTTTGCACTGAAGTACCACAGAGAAGGCCCTTCATCTTTCTGCTAAAAAAAGATCTCCGCATTGCAAATGGGAACTCTAGAACCATACTAGGAAACTTCAGCACTGACTGAGAAGAGAAACTAAGAAATAGCTTTAGGAGCGTAAGTAGTGTAGAGTGTAGTCCTGTTGACTTGAAATATAAGACAAACTTTCACGTTCCAGGTATCTAAATAATTTAATAGGGAAATTCAAAAGCTCTCAGAGGATTAAAAAACAATTTCCAAAATTTTGACATGGAATGAATGCATTGAACATAAAATGTTTATTTTTTTAATTAGTCTAGAAACTTAGTTCCTTGCTATTCAATGTATCAGCAGGTTCCAGCAATTTGGCAGGATAGATGAAACATACATGTAACTGGAATGGATTCAAGTTGTGTAATTAATATTTTTTTGGAAATTAGAGGTGGATTTCATATCATCTAACTCTAGGTTATTACCCATGTGAATATTTACATCTAAATGAATATCTTTTATTATCAATGAAGAAATCAAGATTTTCTAGTTTATGTCTGAGAGGTACAGACATCTCCCTTAAGGGTGTCTAAATGAAAGTGGTGAGGTAGGAATCAAAAAACACCTAGAGGGCTGGTACTTCAGAGATAACTTTTGAAAGGGGATGTTTTCTCCTAGTTAAGAAATCTCCTGTTTAGCATGCTAGCAGCTGTGAATTAAAAAACACTTGAATTTATACTTACTAGAGTGCAGGGTGAATTAAAGCTGTGGTTTCTATCTCCCAGTTCAGGGCAGTGTAACAGATGTGATGTTGTAAATTGTTCTTAAGCTGATGTCCTTTTGTGTAACCTGCCCTTATCATTGATGATGAGAGAGAATTCAATGGAAAATATTACTACAGAAATTTTCCAGATTAAATCTCAGATAATAAAACGTTTAAAAATTGCCATGTGTTTAAAGTAATTGTACTTTAATGAATTCTCTTCTCTGCTTCTGAAAAAAACTTCCAAGTACTCTCTAGTTAAAGTAATTTCTAATTAACTAGAAAAATCTTAATCTGTCTCACATTTTCTGTGATCACATGACATTGAAAACCAGGATATAATTTTTTTCTTCAGGGTTACTGGGCTAACATATATCTTAATTAGCTCATTTCTTTGTTTATGTTTCGTTGTTCTGTTCGTTCATATAGGATGTTTAATATGCATTAATTAAATTGAAATTCTTTATGTTGTTTTGAGGGATTTTGTTCTTTTGGCATTTTTTGTTTGCTTTTTTTTTTCTTTTTTAAATGAGATATGCCTTAGTAAAATCTACTCACGAAACCCAGAGAAATTTAACTAAGAGTGTATCTTTTAAGACTGTGTATCATCCATCTGATTTTGGAGTACTGTTTCGCAGGACAACTATAATAATCTTTTACTGTACACAACAGATTATGAAAGTTCATTAGAACATTTTATGGGGAAAACATAACATTTTCAAAATCTCACTTGAAGAAGGATTCTTCATACTAAGTTCATTCATTTAGGTTAAATAATTTCACTATTGAAGATGTAAAGTGAGTCTAAATTAGACTACTTCTAATTTTGAGACATAGGATTCTCTCACTTTTTTTTTCCTTTAAATTAAACTGAAAATATGTGGTTTTTTTTTTCAAATTCCCTCTTACCATTCATAAAGATACAATAATTTCAAAGGCCTACTGATCTGTTCTAACCCCTTTTTCATACCGACATGTTGCAAACTTTGAAAAGCCATCAATGATTCTGAATAAATTAATAACATTTAAAGAAAAAAGACACAAAATATGATTCTGGATAGATGGAATGAGTCTAGAAGAGCTTGTCAATGCACATTCCTAGGAAAGTGCTAAAATAAAATGACAGGGTGGTTTGTTGCCATGACTGATTACAAATGTTGGCAGATGCTGGAAATCTGTTGGAGGCCTTTTCAAGTGGATCACAGGTACCATAAAATGAAGATAAAATAGTATAAGAATGTGTCTCCACATGGCCCCTGATCTAAGGTGAAAACTCTGGGAAGACTCCTGTTAAGAAATTGAAAGGTCACCTCTCCTGGTGAAGGGGGTATTTGGAGAAACATGTTGAGTCAAAGTACTTGTGCTCTATCAGTGATCTAGAGACTTTGTAATGGAAATTGTTATTTTTTTTCAGACAATAAAAAATATTTTCTGGCAATAGATAGATAGATAGATAGATAGATA
>WEIU01022564.1:7584-26717 GCA_013389925.1 Aegithalos caudatus
TTTTGTGTGTGTGTGTGTGTGTGTGTGTGTAGGCATAGGTGTGGGAATTAGGTGATCTACTCCCTTTTCAACCAGATCAACCATCGTTTTTCACTGCAGAATTATTTAGTATTTAGCACAAGTAATACAAGAATAAAGATGTGCAAGCAGAGAGAAAACTGAAACCTCATGAAACACAGCTTCAAGATATAAACATTCACATAACCCATATAACCATGAGCCCACAGGGATGACATATTCTTCAACAAGACTCCCAGTTTTCCAATGAATACAATTTCCCTTTTAGTAGTAGCCATCATGAAAATATTTTTTTTTCATTTTGCTGAGCATCAGCCATGTAACTTTATTTTGCTCTTTCTTAGCTAGCTGTTCAATCATTCATCTTCAACACTGTGATTCCAAGAAAGCATCAATGAATTGCAGAAGTGATGAGCTACAAACAGTGCCCAAACTAAGTATTGCCAATCTTCTATTTTAAAATTATTGCATGAGGGATACTGACATTTAAAAGCCTTAAACTATTATTAAATAAATAGCTTATCTCTGATATAATTCTGAAAAGAGTTGAAAAAAACAAAACAGAAATGGATCAAAAACTTTTCTGTCTATGAAGGTTAATGGGGCCCTGTCATTGAACTTTACAGAAACAGTCCTCACCAGATGTTAGGATACTGTCTTATTAATGTTAGATCATTATTATCATATTTCATTTAGTGATGTCAAACATAAAATGTGATAAGATGTCAAAATGTGAACCTTGAACATTGAGAGATGGTCTTTGAAGTAGGCATTGATTTTGCAATGCTGGATGGCCCATTTTGGTGTCTGAATCCACATTTCTTACCATGTGTCCTATGTGGGTAATTGGATCAGCAAACACTGAATCTGAGACCATGCAGACAGAATTTGGCTCAAAGCAAACGTGGGTGCTGAGGGGCAAACAATTTTTCAAATTAAGATTTCCGCTTGGCTGCAAGAATTAATGAACACCCCCGAAAATACAGTCTTAAATGACCAAAAGCACAAATGTGACCAATGCACAAAATTTCCCTAAGCCATTTTGGAAGTCTGTCTCATAACTTGTGACATCACATGGAGACATAAATATTTGCCCTTTCTTGTGATATAATAACCAAAGACATGAGGGTGTTTACATCATCATGCTTATTCTCTTTCATCTTTATCACACTATCCAGCTGCAACAGGTATTAAAGATTATTTGTGCCTATGTCTATATAGATAGGTTCCATACATTTCAACACCAATATATTTTAAAATATGAATTTGGTGTATGCTTAAAAGTTCATTTCAGCAATTTAAAGGTGCTTCCAATGTGCAAAATTGAAACCTAAGATCTTAAATGAAACAGAAAGAGGAAATTTATTCACACTCATTCTCCAGAAGGAAATAGAATATAGTAATCTTTGTACAGATTTTAAGACTTTACTTTTAACTAAAGTTCATGGTATGGTAATGAGCTGTTGATTTTTGTCTTCAGAAAATGTTTACATCCAGTAGAGAGGCTTTAGACATCTGGCATATGTAAGCACGGTAAAGGGTTATTGCCTAAGGGATAATAATCCCTCCAAATGCACTCAAAATGAAAGATGAGGTTGGTATTTTTGCAGTTGGAAATTGTCATCTCTTAAGGTTATCTCAAGTCACCCCATTTATAAAGCACATTTTAAAATTTTTCTTAAAATAAATAATATAATTAAGCAAATATTTTATTCATTTTTGTACTAAAAATATACTGAGACATAAATTCTCTATGTGTATCAATTCTATATATGCTTCAGTTAAAATCAACAAGATTTAATCCAGCTTGAAAAAAATATACTGGGTGACCCTGGAAAACCAAGAGAAACGTGTTTTAAATCTCACTAAATAATCACTAAATGCCTCAGAGAGAATGCTACCATAAAATAGATATAACCACTTTTTAGAGCATTCCCAGGTAATGAAATATGCCTTCCTGTTTTTAGGTCAGTGGATCAATGTACTTGTCTTTCCAAACCAGAAGTGGTTTTGTACAACAGGATGAAATGCCCTGAGAGAAAGGGGAAAGAATGGAGGTCTCTGGCACATATCCCAATGTAAATCACTGTGAACCTAAGAAATCTCATAGCAGCCAAAGCATCCCAAATCACAGATCATCAGTCCAACCTGCAGGGGCCAACACAGGTTTGACTGTTAGCATTTACACTTTAAAATCCAGTGATATAAGAACAAGCAAGTATTTTATGGGGAGAATAAATATTCAAACTTGATTGTTAGATTTTGCTCTGTGGTGCTTCTGTTTTGGTTTGGTTTGTGGATTTGTATGTAGGGATTTCACCTGGTAGAGCAGAGAACAGCAGGGAGAAAAGATACAGGAAATGAGTCTGAAGAGAGTGCAAACTTCTCACTGGATCATGACCAATCTCAAACCCATAATTTTAAACCAATTTCTTTCCCAAAGATCATATTGAAATACATTAAAAGAGCACAGAGGGGAAAATCTCTCCTATTTGGGAGAAGAATTTTTTACTGATTTAGTCATTAAGAGAAAAAAGTGATTAAGTGTCATGAGTGCTGTCATCTTGAGTTAGCTTTAACTCAGCATCATGTCTCATTCTGGTTCTATTTTATAAACTTAGTAAAGCACGTAAAGCCAAAATCCATCAGGGCTGTTAGACCAGTGGTTACAGAAATGCTTTCCAGAATTCATTTCTGCTTGCTTTTTATAACAGTGTGTCTTTTAAAATGGGATTTACATCAAAGATACATTTTCTTCAAAAGTACTGAAAAGGACACCCTGTTACCTTTCTGTAAGTTTGTTCTGTATGGCTAAATCTGAGCTCTGCAGTAACATTGTTTGGACAGTTGTATTTCTGTGGTCTTAGAACACACCAGTATCATTACAAGAAGGTAAGATGAATGAAAATATTAGAAGTATGCCTTTGAAGTTGTTCTGAGCATCAGGACTTGAAAATCATCCAGGACTAAAGACTGTTCTATTAATGATAAACAATAGCAAATATTCAGTAGCAACACGTACTGAAAAAAATTAGTTAAGAGAGTCTGACACACTTGTACTGGCTAATGTGTAAAGAAAAATCAGACAGTAGGGGCAACATCAGCTGTTCTTGTACAGGGGTATAGGGATATGCTTTTGTACTCATATTAATCATTAACCTAGCTAAGCCATCTCTACCATGAGGAAAGTAAGCTTCTTTTAATGTCTGCTTTGTTTTGAGACTTTGTTCTGGCACAGGAGAGCATTCTGTGCCAATTGGAATGCTTACCATTCTGAAGCAGGTTTATGAAAAGAATATTTTTTCTCTTGTTAATAAGGTAAAGGTCAAATTGGCAAATTATATANATCCTTGTTTGGTTTCTCTAACTCCTGTGTGGGTTCCTGGTCTTGAAGACTATTCTACAGGTGGTCAGCATCACTTGAACACTGGGATTTCCAAATAAAGAATTGGGAAAAACCAGTGCTGTTGAAGGGATATGAAAATATTCAAGTAAAAATCCTGAGGTTTGAAAAAACTAAAAGATTTTATTACAGATGTGCCAGCCGACCTAAAACAGTAAGGGAAATCAAGTACAATTGGGTTGTTTGGCTCATAACTTTTCTATTTTCCAGACAACTCTAATACATTTTTTCAGAGGGAAATGATTCCTTAAGAGGTGACCCTGAGTGTCAAGCACAGCTGTTTCTTGATAAACTACTTGGACTTTCTTCTCAACCGTGCAAGAACAAACTTTTGTGTAGCAAACTAGTCACATTTTATGCCATTTATTACACTATAATGCTAGTGTATAATGCATAAACCCATAGGAATTGCCAGAATATTAGAAAAGCAAGGGTTAACACCCAGTAATATACAGAAGTCCAAAACTGATGACTGTTTAATATCGGACTGGCTATGGACATTAAGGAGCTGATAATGATTGCAGTTAGACTGGCCTGTGGAAACACATGCCCTTTTTTCTCCACCTTGCTATGTGACAACTGGTAGGAAAACTGCATATTTTCACTGCACAAGAGGCTTTTTCTACCTCTGAGAACTTTCAACACAAAGAATTAAGGACAGAACAAGGTGGAAGATCTATTGTGGTATGTATGAAGATGAAAGAAGGAAAGCTGAAAAGCTGTGAGTAGGTTCTAGGCAATGGGAAAAGGAAGTAAGGAGACAAGTGGGGCAAAAGGGTGACACAGTGAGGGGAAAATGTTTGAAGCAAACCTCACAAGGAAGAGATGCTTTGAAGAGCTACTTTCATATCTGATCTATTCAGGGTCTGTAGTGGTTCCCAAGTTCAGGTTCAACTCTGAGATTTTTCCATGGATGTTTTTGTGTGTGGGAATTGTATCTGTGGGGGGGAATTTGTTACACCAAACACCTGGCTTGATGCCTGGTCCATGGAACTACATTGGCAATTTCTATAGATTTATTTTTTTTTTTTCATATTTCCATTTGTGGAAAGAGTGTTTTTACTGAGTTAACTTATCACAGAATGTGTTTAATTAACAGCTTATTAAAGATGATCTGTAGTAGTAAGCAATAATTAAACAACATAATTCAGATTTCCATCATACATAATGTTACAACAATTACTAACATCTCTATATAGGTGCTAGGGGACTTAACATTTTCTGTGTTGGCTGAATTCAGTTGTATTCAGCTTTCTAACCTTCCTCACCAAAGCACCTTTGGGAAACAGTTATGGGAGATTTTTCGATGAAATTCAATCTTTAAACATCCTTTTCTCTGCGGGTAATATTTGTCATTTTCATACATTTTAAAAATATATTTTTTATTAAAAAGTTCCCTTGAGATGTATTAAATGATAGTTTAGTTAGGATACTATTAATTGATGGCATCCTGTTCTTTGGTAAAAGAAGAACTTCTAGATATATTCTAGCTGAAATATTATAAATAGAATTGGAGATGTCATGCAGCATCCATTTCTCTGAAGTGCAGGATGTATCAGCTCTGATATCTATACAAAGATAAATTTAAATGCAGTTCTCTTTAACAAAAAGAGTATAAGGAAAACTATTTTAGCCAGTGCTTCTGCAATGGTAATTGTAGGTAGCTTAAGGAAAATCCTGGCAGAAATATGGTATTTGATACCCTTTCTAACAGCCAATGCATTAGTTATACCAGCCAACTGGAGATCAAATACAACATCTTAGGGTTCTGCAGAAAATCCACAAAATACATGTGGAAAATACAAATTCCCACTCTTACACAATAGTGATTAATATTTCTGAAAACTTGTGACTATGCTATAAACAGTCATTTCACTGCCACTTAGGGACATTTCTCAATCAGAGATGAAGCACAAGTCCACAAAAGTCTTGCTGAGGACAGACTGAAATCTAGTTAGTGAACTCAGCATATGAGAATGTTGTCCTGGTGCATATCACAAAGCCATAAAATATGCTGAGGTGTAGCAGGGCTGCTGCTGTATGTTCCACATTAGGTCATGAATCCTCCATCATCACAATTTCCTTAGAAATTTCCAATGGCTGACCTTTTCCAGGGCAGAAGATAACAGAAAAGAAATTGAAGTAAGCAATTTTTTTTTATCCATGGCTTAATTATATTATTTCTCCTCTAATTGCTGAACAATGGACTTACAATATACTTACAGTCACATCTCTGGCCCTGAAGTCTGCATCTATTCCCTGAGGAGCATGATAATAACTAGAAAGTGGTGCTCAGCTACTAAAGGTGTCTTAGTAAAAGGCACTGATCAGTACCACGTGTAAAGAAATGTCAAGGTCTTCTGAGAGAGGATCTGCATCTGGTAAGTTTTAGATGCCAGTTAGGGAGGAAGAAGGATAAATGTAGACTAAATCTGCCTTATTCTTTGGCATTTGCAATAGAAGTGGCTGAGTCAGGATTGCAATGCTGAAATTCAAAAGGGAGAAAATTTCTTCTGCAGCAGATGAAGGTAGAGTGAGCATTGGAATCAACGTGCTCCTGGGATTTCTCATGTAAAGCTTTGGATTCAATTAAATTGAAAATGTAAAATCTAGGAATACTGAAAAATCAGTAACATTCATATACCCAAATAGAGATGACATTTTATAACCAAATGGGGTTTCCCTGAAAACTGCAAGGAAAAATATTTTAGAGTATGCCTAAAACCCTGCTATTTGTAGTTATAACATAATAGGAAACAGGTAAATTTTCACTTCTTTCTCAATGTGCCTTGATGGATGTCACTCAAACACATATCACTGTTTGGACTGGATTCAATCTGCATTTCATGTTTGCATTTGAATTTAGGTCTGTCACAACTGATAAATAGTGATAAATGTGACATTACTGCGTCTAAAGATCATTAAATGTCAGCTCATGCTCTGGCAGCAAAATGGCTGGCAGAAAGTCAATGATGCAGGAACTGTATGGAGTGTGAAGCGCGGAGATGGATCTAGGGCAGCGGGGAGTCGTGCAAGCTGTGAGCAATCAATCAATCATTTTATGCTGAGGGAGAACAGAATGAGATGTAAAGGGAGTTCACTGTGTACAGGTAGAGAGAAAAACTTCTTGTTTATAAGTGTTTTGATTCATGTCTGTGTGCATTTAGTAACCATGAAGAAAAATAATAGGTCAGTAAAAAGCATTCATTGTACTCCAGCCAATTGCTTTTGACAATTCATCTAAGAATTTATATTCTTCTGTGGGTTTCAAAAATTATTTATTTATTGGTCTATTTATCTTATTTATCTGTTGCAAGAGCCTGGACAGTTTAAGTTTATTTATTCCTAATTTTTTGTAGTATCATAACCTGCAAAGACTGGTGTAAATATCATAATGGGCTTTTGATTTTATCAGAAAACGGTACAAAACCCTCCAGCAAAATAAAAAACACATGGAATCTTTTTATGTAAGAGCATGTATAAGTAAAATATGCCAATTGACTTAATTTTTCTTTCATAAACATAAACAATATAAAAAAAAGGCACAATTTAAATATTCCTTTTTCTGACATATAAATCAAGAGCAGATCCATTTGTGATTTCTGGAGTATGCCAACAAGAAAGTGCACAAATTTGATGTAATAACTTTTGTCCATAAAGATTACCTACTTTCATTCCAAAAGTTACTCTTTGAGTAGCACAATGCTAATATTCTTCTAAAAGAAAGCTATTTTTCTCTTCAAGCCTCTTTCTACAATCCAATCAAGGCTGAGACTCTTTTGAAAACTCTAGGAAAATACCTTTTCAGTTGGTTTTTATTTTAAAAATTAGAACAAATAAAAAGCAGTCCTTTCAAATCACCATAAACTTTCTAGCATTTAGTGCCCCCTACAGAATTGCCTTTTTCACCTATAAACATACACTGTTAACCTATAAAGTTAAGGTCACAAATGACGAATTTGAATTCCATGTATTTGCCTTACACACACACACACACACACACACACAAAAAAAAAAAAAAAAAAAAAAAAAAAAAAAAAATCATCTTATCTGTGTTCTCAGCAGAAAAAAAGAGATCTGAGTTCAAGCTCAGCATTTAAACAATATTAGAATAGTGGTAAATGAACAAGACTGTGTGTAGTATATATGACTCTGATTAAGTACTTCTCTTCTTACAAGTCATTCAGATCTTATACTTTAATGAAAATCTTTTTCTAACACTCCTAGAATATTTAGATCTAAGACAATGTTGAGAGTATATATTACAGATTTCTTTTAACATTGCTAACTGGAAGACGCCCAGGGCAATGCCCTTTGCATGGATGGGGAGCTGCTCAGTGACAGTGCAGTGTGCTTCCTAGCCAAAGCAGAGACTCAAAGTCCTGCTTGGTCGGTGCTCACTTTATGCAGACCGTAGAATTTGAAATGTCACATTTTTTCAGAGTCATTGCATCCTGTTACACAGATGTCTTTCCAGAATTCACACCTCTTTGTCACCAGAGTCATCCCTGTAGTAAAATTAGAAATACTTGAGTACACTAAAAAAGTGACAAGGGATATGGACATAGACAGAAATTACTGAATATGAAGCTGGCCCTAGTTCTTCTCTCAAACAGTTAAGACAGGTATCAACCACACAGTTAAGCTCACATTTTTCTTACCTTGGTGAACTATAAGGAAACAATGGAAAGAACAAAGAGTAAGAACCTAAAGACTGATTTATCTCTTATTGCTTTTCATTTAATAGTTTGACAAATGAAGCAGAAGCTCTGTCATCTATAAAGGTAAATTAAATAATAACCAAATGTGAACAATTTATATTTGTGATAATTTTGTCTGAACTAGAGAAAATTCCCTTCAGAGTAGATAGTATGGGGCTGTGTTTTGGATTTGTGCTGAAAACAATGTTGATAACACAGGGAAGATTTTGTTTCCACAGAGCAGGTCTTGCACAGAGTCAAGGCCTTTTCTGTGTCTCACCCCACCCCACCCCACCGGCGAGGAGTGGGGCACAAGGAGTTGGGAGGGAAGCAGACACAGCCTGTCCATGGGAATTGGTGAATAGATTCCTTGTGTTGCTTTCCATGTGTGCAAAGCTGTTACTTTACCTATTAAACTGTCTTTATCTCAACCGTGTTTTCTCAGTTTTACTTTTCAGATTCTCTCCCTCTTCCACCAGGGGAAGTGGTTGTGTGTAGCTTAGTTCCTGCCTGGACAACTAATATTGCCAACCCCCACAATATTGAGAGATAATTAGGATTCAAGCATCTAGCAGCTATGAAATACCAAAGTGTGACTTCCATTTACATTTAATGTATAACTGTATATCACAACATGAAGATAAGGAATAACCAATAATAAACTCCTGAGGTCTTTATTAATATGACATCGTTTAATGAAATGTACACAGCAGGGAACCAAAGCTATATTACAATACAGAACAACAATAGAAGGATGATGTAAATATGTAGAAACAAAAATGAGAAAAGATAATACACAAAAGAAAACATTATAACAAACCTATGGACATAACAGATACTGAGTCTTAAGCTGGTCCAGTATATTAGCCAGGATCCCATATTTGAAAAAGATGCTTTGTCCAGCTTAGCCACAGGAAAGTCAGGAGAGCTTGAAAAGTAAAGAAAACATGAATTTTTTCTATGACAAAAGAGTTAATGAATTGAGATGATTTAATCCTGAAAAGTCTGAAGGAAAAATAATTTAAAAGTCTTCAAATGCTTGAAATCTGCTTTAAAGAGGATAGAAATACTTTCAAAGAAGATGTAATGAAGAGATTTAGGTCAGAAATCACCAAAACCCCCTTACCATATAGTTAAAACTAGAAAAAGATTGCATAGCGGGGTCCAGAAACTCCAGTCATATGAGTTTTGTGAAACAGTTGGACGCAAATTGAAAGAATGGCTCAGATATAGTCAATATTGTTCATGACAAGGAAATGGACTTAATTACCTCTTGGAAAAATACTTAAGCTGTGGTTAAATGCAGTTAAAATCTGCATCACATATATACAGGAGATAGACTAAAGGTTGATTTTTTTCCCCTACTATCTAAAATGGGTGAGTGATATCATTACTTTCCTTTCATGCTTCAGGAAAATCTTTGCTTATTGACCATGTGTTGTAATCTTCCATTTTCACTATTTGACTTCAATGAAAAAGCCAAAAGGTAATTTTCAATTCTCAACTATGATGCCAATAGGCTTGTACACTACTAATAGAATATTAAATATCTTATACAAAGGAAGAAAATCTCCAGGAAACTCAGCACTCAGGGCTATAATATATTGGATGAATAACAGATTTTCTATTAGAAAACTATAATTGTGATTAAATCAGAAACTTAAAAAAGCCCATCTTTCTTTTATAAAGAAATCAAGATTCAATCCTTACTTACAATTGGAGTCCTGTAGAAAAGCACAAAATAAAGATGTAATATTGGTTCTCTCACTTTATGCTTTCATTAACAAGTAGTAGGAGGATGGAAGGGAAGAGTGAAGCAAAAGGAAAATGTAACTTAGTTAACTGGTTATGACTAGTTAAATATGTTTGTAGTGATATTTTCGCTCTTGTGAAGCAACAGAGCTGTTGACCTCCATAACTGTGGAAAGTTTTCATAAATTTCAGGAAATGTTTGTTCCCTCTGTTGTCACAACATCCATATGTAACACAGTGTATTTTACCCAGTAATTTTCTTTTCGTTTTTCCTTCTCAGAAATGAACTGAGTGCTGGTCAAGATAACTTATTGGGGAATAGGAATGCCTGTTTCTCTGTTGTCCTTCCAAAAGGATTTGCTTCTTTCATTGAGGCCATTCAATGTTTTGTTAAAAAGTCCAAAGAGTTGTCTGCCTCTTTTTTTTTTTTTTTTTTTTTTTTTTTTTTTTTTTTTTTTTTTCCTGCAAAATGATTTATTTTTGTTGATTATAGGAATTTATTTCTGCCTTGTACTATCAAGCCTGGTTATGCACAGAAGGCATTAACCATCATGAGCCTTGTTGCTGAAACAATTCTCTACCCATGAGCTTCCGTTCATCTGCGTAAGCTGACACTTTTGAGTGTCAAGTCTTCCTCCCAAACCAATCAGTACTCTCATTTGCAAAACTTATACCATAAGATTTCTTAGTTTTCATTGATTTTGCAGTTATTCAGTTGTCAGTGTACATTGTTGATCACAGAACTGCCAAGAGGGAAGGCTGTTGGCTGAAGGAAGGAAGAAGAATGGCATTTTTATACACGCTATCTAAAATATATTTATGAGTGAGGATTTTCCTCTCTTAGGTACTTGAAAGGAGTTGCACTGCAGTCTGTATAAGGCTTGTTCTCTGTGTTTTACAGCTGCCTAGATGAATATTAATGTGAGACACTGGGGGAAAAGTTAAGAAAGTTTCTTGTAAGCCATAGATAGTAATTTTTTTCAATACATAAACAACAAAAAAAGTATCACTGGTTTTCATTTTAAAGAGAACGTATCACTTCTGCTCAGTGTAGCAAGGAGAAAGTTTCAAAGAAAACATGCACTTCTCAACAAGCACAGACTGTGAAATGTATTAGAAAATAAAGGTTTTAATGTCAATTATCATTAAAAACCTTATTTTCAAAAACACTTCACAGTTTAGTCATGCTGAGAAGTGCTTCTCATCTTTGAAATTTTCAGCCTGCTACACTGAGCAAAATGGGTGCAATTTTCTTTTAATTGTTTTGAACACCATGTGTGAGAGAACATGACAGAATGCAAATTGTTTCTACAAGATGTAAGAGGCAAATAAGTTGTCGAATTTTGTGGCATCTGTCTGTGAGCTGAAAGCATGTGATGCACTACTTTTTAACAATAGGTCAAGAAGGAATATCTCTCTCCCTTGTTTGCTCTTTCTCTGGTTTTCATTTGCAATTCAAGACAAGAAACCAAGAGGTTCCATGATCATAGTGCAGTAACAGTTCTGTCCTTAGCAGCAATAGTGGAGACCCTGGGTCAGAACTAAACCAGGCTCACAGCATTTGGGGTCTTTCAAAGTCACTTGTCTGCCTCCCAGATATGCATACCATAAACACAGACTGCAAAGCAATCTTTTTTCTTTAGTCTTTCTAGTTGGCCAGGCTGAACTAGGGCAATAAATTATTATGGACTGAACTCCACCTTGCATTAGTCATAATGTGGTACCACAGTCATTTACACAACAGGACAGCATCTCATGCTGATCCTTGTCCTGTGAACATTATATACTAAGAACTGAAAAATAATAATGAAATATACTGACTTCCCAGGGGAGCTAGGTATTTCTATTTTATCCAGCTATTAGGAAACTCCACGTACACACATACAGCAATATCATAATAGAAATAGAGCAAAACTCGGACTGTCTATGAAATTAGGCAATTAGCAACAATGAAACAAACACTTTGATTCTATCTCATATGACCAATTAGGCACTATTGATGAGGCTAGAAGAAGATGTTTCCCTGTGCAGTACTTCTCTGGCTTTGCCTAGCTAGTTTGCTTTATGCAGCACTGTGTTATAAGGCACCATGGTCAGATTTCTCTTTGAAAGCCTCTAATGATCTGACAAAAGTTTTCAGTCGTGTTGCAATAGAAATTCCCCCAGGATAATTTGACATTACATTATTATTGCAATACTTTCTACAGATATTCCAAAGTCAAATTAATATAATTTTTTAGGGGTAAGTGCCTTCTGCAATGTGGTTTCTTTGTGCAACATGACAGAACTGTCATACTATTTTTATCAAACTTCTTGTGGTTTCAGAAAAAAATTCTCTTGTTCTATCTTTGTCTAGGAAGCACAGGTACTCCTGGACATCATTTTGCACTTCAGCTGCCCAGGAGAACTTCAATTTTATGATTTTTAATTCAATTTCTGAGTCTTACTATGGAGGTTCCATGTGAATTTCTATACCTGGTCCCACTCTTAAAAAGTTTAAATAACAGCATAAACTTGTGAGAAGAAATTCACTGGGCCATAACATAAAGCTGATCTACAATAAGCTGGAAATCTATATAAAGACTGCTGGAGGCATTCTGAGTCCACCATTAATGTAATAGGAAAGGGTTTTCTTTGTATAGCACAATAGCAGGAAGCTGTTTTGAGACAAATTAAGTGATAGGTCTGCAAAGGGCTGATTAATAAACCTTTTTATAGAAACCACAAGGACAAGAAAGCTGAAGGTATTATGGAGTGCTTCTTTCTCCTTTTTTCTCTCCTTCCTCTCAAAGATAAAGAAATTAAATCTATTCTTTTTCTTGTTCTGTGTATGTGGAATGAGTTTTATCCTATTCTGAATTTGGTCTTCTTGTTTTACTTAAACATGACCATTTTCCATTAATTCATTTATTCTGAAGGCATGTCTAGACTACAAAAAATTTGAAAGTGGGATAAAAGTGCTGCACATTAAACATGGAAAGCAGCTCTGTTCAGCTTAAGCATAAATGACAAAGCTGACGTTTTCCCCTGAACACTCAAAAGCAAAACTATTGAAAAACTTTTTCTACTGTAATTGTGAGCAAGTCATGTTTAAGAAAGACTATAGATAAATCCACATCAGAGACATTTCTAATATTATGCATGGCAAGGATGAGTGAAACGTTTTATTGCATGAGTTATCATAAAAACAACTGTTTCTCAAAAAAAGAAAAAGGAAAAGTGACCAGATATCAAACATGCAATAGATGGCTACATTCTTTCCTCAGCAGTGTAAAATGGAAAGATATGTTTTTGTATACTTTGTGGTTTTTTTCCATTTTAAATCTCAATATTTGTAGAAATTTTGATTTTTCACCAAATCAAACATAAAAAAATACATTAAACACTTTTTAATAAAGGTCAAGTTTTCTTATTGGAGTCATATTAAAAGTGCTCCTCAGTTCAGACCACAAAACATTCCTGTCTTCCTTCAACTTCACATATTTTCATTACAGTCCAGGTAAATGGACATTTCTGTCTGTGTCGCTGTTGGACATGAAATGAAGAGCTTGACTCCAGGGTAGAAGAAAGATCAGAAGGCTTTATTCACAATCCCTCCAGCCTTTTTATAACATGCTGCACTAAAAAGGCACAATATTGGTTCATAGAATTGACACCTCTCTCCATTGGCTAAATAACAGAAACAAAAGCTGGGAGAGGGATTGTTATGAGAAATTTAGAAATGTTATGAGAAGAAAAAGATTATTTATATGAATTGTTCTTGAATGAAAATTCTCTCAAGAAATCTTCCCATTAGAAGAAAATCAGCCACTGACAGGCTGAAAACCTTATAGACTCAGAAATATCAAACCCACAGGTCTGTGATCTGTCTTTTAAGTCTTCTAAGGTGAAGTAGGGGAATATTTAATTTTAAATAAAGTCTTGTGTTCAAGCTAATCAGAAAGAGACACAAGTCCTGGAGGCACATCAAGACAAAAAATACAGGGAAGTGTACTCTGAATGAGACATTGCTGAGAAGAAAAAAGAACATTGTAAAGCTTTTTAAGCTTTCAATAACCTTGTGTAAGGGGGCTGCTATGTGCCTCAGGTGTTCTTTGACATGGCCTTTTTATTGCCCTTTCATACTGTACCCTTGCTGACTCCAAGTACAGAAAGAAAGCAGGAAATTTATGTTTTCTGTATATTTTATATTGGACTCTTCACTTTGGCATTTGAAGCCTCATTGAGACTTACTTTTAACAAGAAAAGAGAGAATGTATGAAAAGATCTTAGAAAAGTAGGCAAAATATATTCCAAATAAATTGAGATATAAATATATCATAATTTTAATATTTTTCATAGAACCATTAACAGATTTTAGCACTTTTGCTTTACAAATAATTAGTGATAGTGTGTTATTAATCCATGGCTAAACATGATCCAGCTTGTGCCCACGTGGCCAAGAAGGCCAAAGGCATCCAGATTTGTTTCAGGAATAGTGTAGCCAGCAGAAGCAGGGCAGTGATTATCCCCTATACTTCGTACCAGTGAGGCTGCACCTCGAATTCCATGTCCAATTTTTTGGCTGCTCACTACTAGAAAGACACTGAGGTGCTGGAGCAGGGCCACGGAAGGGCCATGAAGCTGGTGGAGGATTTGGAGCAAAAGTCTTACAAGGAGCAGATGAGGGAGTTGGAGTTGTTTAGCCTGGAGAAAAGGAGCTCAATGGGGACCTTACAGCTCGCTACAACTGCTTGAAATGATGTTGCATTGAGGCGAGGGTTGGTATCTTCTCCCTGGTAGGAACAGGCTGCTCAGGGATATGTTTAAGCCACCATTCCTGGAAGTATTTAAAATATGAGTAGATGTGCTTAGGGACATGGTTTAGTGGCAAACATGCCAGTTCTGGGTTAGGGTTGAATCCGATGGTCTTAGAGATCTTTTCCAACCTAAACGATTTTATGATTCTATGATCTACATATAATTAATCTTAATCACTCACACGAGTATCAGTCATATTACATATATAGCCAGAAACCAACCACAATTTTGGCTCATCCTGATATGAAAAAAAATATGAAAAAAGATTTTACAATACATTATTTACATTGTATATACCAGTCTCAAATACACAGCAAATAGATGTGTTGTGTGTTCTAGGCAAGGCAACTAAATGCAAGGCTCGGACTTCTGGAACACTGAGAAATGAGGACCTAGTGCAAGAGATGTACAAAGCCTAAGGCAGGACCAAAATGAATGTTTTTTTATGATGCAAACCGTCTGTGACAGAAACTTGCATGTATATCATTCTCTCCAAAACCAGCATTCTCATCAATTACCAATACATATGTAAGAAGCCTTACAATGTCTCAAATGTCATTTGTATGGTGAACAAATCATAACTGTTTCACCTTCATCAAGTATGAATTTATATTAAAATTATATGTTTGATTCCTCTAAAGCATATTTGAGAATGTGTGCTTTAAGAAGAGTGATGAGTCAGTGAAATTTCAAGATTAAAATATGCCCTTGGTGGTAAGAAGCTGAACAGTGCTCAATGTTTCAATTGCTTTGCACATCTTAGAGTGTCCTTCAGTTCAAACACCTCCTTAGATCAGCAAAGGTCTATGCTGTAAGTGACAGCAGTGAGCTTCCTATATATGCATGAATTATTCATTTCCTAAAGAGATACATTAAAAAGAGAGCTATTTAGGATTTAATGAATATTAATAAGACCATTCACCAACATACCACATATATCTATGCTAAAGAAATCAATATGGAGGTATATTTATTACCAGCATGCCTGGAAACATACAACACTTTTCCACTAATATCAGAAAAAAAAATTCACTTTCAAGACTAGAGTTACTTAATCTTCAGCATTCTGAAAGCACACAGGGACTTTACTGAATTGAAAGCAGAATATTACAGAGAAAAGGACGATTAATAAAGGCCCTATTTGCTTAAACCTTGTGCAAAAATTGGTCTCTAAAGGAAAAGTTAATTTCCTACTAAGTCACATTCATGAAAAGATAAACATTCTAAACTACAGACTGCAAATAAAAATATCTACACCACATACTCAGATATAGGGTTTTAGTTTATTTTAATGCAATCCTGTATCCCTTACTCTGAAATTGTCTGTCAATCAGAGCACAAAAATAGCAAAATTTTTAGCACTAGAGTGATATGCTGAAACCCACAGAGATTGAATTTTAATAACAATCCCAAACAAAACCTTCAATTTCCCAATCGCCTCTTTTAAAACACTTAGTGGAGTTGCAATTCACTTTTGAATTTGTACGAGTATTTGTGACAACATGTCTTCTAGTCATCATTCAACACTTAAAATTCTTAAAAAATAAGGTGCAGAAATCCACATTGTAGCACTTTTTTTTTTTTTTTCCTCAGTCAGGCACCATATTTTGAAACACTTCTGCATCCAAATTAAATTATTACATTAATTAACACTGGCACAACATCTCGCAATCACAGTTTTCTGACCATAAGATAGCATCAACACAGTTGAACAAGCTTGCTAGAAATTCTGTAGTTGCTCCTTTGCAGGTAATTTCAAAGTAATTTGCAAGTTTCTATCAAGAAAATGTTGGGCTTAGGAAGTTTTCTTCCTTGAGTCCTCCTTCCATACCATCCTTATTTTTTTCTTCCCACTCCATTTAAGGTCGGTGATAATATTTTGTCTTTGGGATGGATGCACTCTACACTTCCACCTCAGATCCACCTTTGGGTTTTCAGGTGTCATAAGAACTTACTGGGTCAATGTCATGATGCTAAGGAATCCTTCAGGTTGTCTGGATTTCTATAATACTGTCAGCATAAATTAAAATGATTTTTTTTTTCTTGATAGTGACCATTAGACAAGCCAAAATTATTTGTGTAGCATTAAGGTTACCTCACACTGTGCTAAATAGAGTAATTCAATTTCTACACACACATTAGGAAATCAGTTTGGTTGTGATCTCTGTGATCTGAATGAAGCTGAGTCACCTAGCACAAAGCTGAAATAGATGGTTGTAATAATGGTAACTAGGATTCATGTAAGTGGTTTTCATAAAGTGACTCACCTGTCAATCAAGGTTCAGAACTCAGCAAGAAAAAAATCACTGAATTAATCAAAAAATTTTGCCTCAGATTTCAAAATCTGTCACAAAGAGGAGAGAGGTTATCAGACAGAAAAACTAGTATTGCATCAAGATCAGAGGTATGTCTTTCTCAACAAAATATTCTGTCAAAGACCCGGCTGAAATTACACATGATAAGTGTAAGAAGGCTTTTGACAGGACCAAGAGCATTCCAAACATTATCTAGAAGAGTGGATTTATGTCTTTATTGAAGAAAATGTGAGCCTTTTTTAAAAATATGAGTTCTTAGTTTTAGTCATGTCAAGAATAATGTAGAGTAGGTGTCCTGCAATTAGAACTCAGTTGTTTCCTAAATCTATCCACTTATAACACTTTTTATCTTTGTGCAAATCTCTTTACACTACTTCATAATCCTGAAATTGGCCCCCAGTCAAAAAAGTGCTGCTTAAGCATCTGCAGTTTAAAATCCCTCTCCCCTTTACCTCGTTTCTGATAAGAAGGAAAAACAAATCTCTAGTTACCTGTTTAGGGGGTTTTATTTCCTTGCTCTACCAGCTCAGTTGTAGCTGAATGCAAGGACTGATGTGGTTCCAAAGTCATCTACTATATTCAGATCTGGCAAGGGCAGTGAAAGTCCCTTAAACACTGCTTCTTTCTATTCTCACAGGTTTGGTGACATGAACTAAAGTGGATTCTTCCTTGGTCAGTTATGTCAGTCTTTGGTTCCTCCAAGTCTAGCATTAGCTGTATGTAGAAGAGGTTTAACAGCACCGCTCTGGCCATTTGAAGTCCTCAAGGTACTGTATGGTTACACATATAAAATGTTAATTACATTTCTTTCATAATAATAAAGCATTCAAGTTTGGAGTTAAAAAAATCCCCCATGGAAAATATTGCTGTTTCATTTAATCCAGCGTGCCTAGAGGAGATTCCATTTGCTGCTCTTAGTTACATTAAGCACTTATTCTAGAAATCCATGGGGAATTTCTGTTACACAAAATGTTAAAGTATGAAGAGTTTTTCCAAATATATAGGATGAAATGAAGCATGAAAATATATGAGTGTTTAATACTAATATATATGGGGACTGTTCATTTAATAGGCAGACATATGTTTTTCTGTCACTAAAAGATTTAAAAGCTCTCAGTTTAAGCATATCTAATGTAAAGCTAAAAAAAATTATTGAAATTAGTGCCTTTTCTTTGGCAGAAATTCTGTTTTCCCTGTCTGAAGTTGTTGAAGTAGTATGAATTCTTGTCTTGCAATGTCAACTTAAGAAACATCCTATATGGATTCTTATGCAGGAGCCATTAACAACTTAATTTTCCTTGACTTGAAACATTTCCATCCTTTACATTTTCATCTATTCAAAAACTGATTCTAGCTATAACCAAGAAATCTGGTTCCTTGTTAGCATATTCCCACCAACTAATACCTTTCTCCCCAAGAAAATCATCAGTGACTCTGTGGCTACAGTTGGACACTTATCACACTAGTCCGACAATTGGTGTCCTTTTGGAAAATCACAGACAGCTCATACTTGCTGCTTATAACTTCCACGTTGTTTTGCATCTTACTTTCAAGATATTTGTGTATCCCATTAGAAAAAAAATTCTAGGAATATTTTCCTAGATGTGGTGGTGCTTGTGGTGCTTCTACCTCAACTACATTTTCACATGGAGGGATCAAGACAAGTAAATCAGAAAATCATATATTGCATTCTAGGTAGGATATTGCAAAGTGTTCTAATCAGGTGTATATGTAATACAAAAGATTTTTTTGCCTGGTACCTTTATGAGGAATCCAAACTCATCTCTTAGATGCTCATGTTCATGTATTACTGGGTCCTTAATTAACAGAAAATAATTTCCTTTGATTATAAGTCTATTTGGACACTTAAAATTTTGAAATTTTTTTAGACTGAAAGGACAGGAGTACATTAGGGAAACAGATATACCAGGGGTTTGAATCTGAAAAAGCATGGAAGGGTCTTTAAGAAATCAGTTGAAAAGTATTGAAGTTGATGTGTGAGTTGATATTCACCCCAGTATGATCTTGCTATCTTGTTATTTTTCACATGAATCAAGATTCTTGCCAAGGCATGCTGTTTCTCTGAGGTGGCTCTTGTGATAAATTTCTTTTCCAGGTATATCAGTTGTGGTTAGGCAGGGATAG
>WEIU01022569.1:1153-12648 GCA_013389925.1 Aegithalos caudatus
TTTCATTAATCCTTCAAGTCAGCTTTCAATCCCACTAATGGTATTAGCATTTCAGTCAGTACTTTTGTAGAACCTGATCCTACCTGCTACCTTTAATCCTGTAAGCCATTTTGTCAGCATTAATGATTTATTCTTATTAGTCCACCATTTAACACAATTCAAGAATCAGAAATAAATGCTGAATGGTTCAGAAAAGTCCTATGAATTAGCAGGATGTATTTGATGAGTAAAGTCTGAGTAAATTCTTAGTGAACATGAGAAGTCATCCAGGAATATCTGAGCAGTCTTATGGTTTCAGACTGTTCTCACAGGAGCTACTTGTCATGAATTCTAGTCAGCAAGATTGCACTTGTATTTCATGTTGGTACATGCATGGTGCTTATCGAAGAAAAAGATAGCTCTTCTGACACCAATCTCCAAGGCTTTGGTTTCCTGTCCAAACACTGACGTGTTGACAGATATAAAGCTCCCCATTTCTCAGGCAATATTGTTCTGATCATGATGGTTTTGACGAAATTCCATCTTTATCCCCAATCCATTTTATTTTTTATCATGGCAATTGCTTCCTAGTTTCCCTCAGATTACTTAGTAGCTCAGCATCAATAGACACTGGTACTAAAGGGAATACACTTTAGTGCTTGTACAAAGACCATCCATCATGGAGAGATGGATTTGGGTATTTTTATAGGATTCTCCTCCATGGTTGGCTGAGTGCTGTTCTGCTGCTATCTAACATGGGGGGATTATAGGTGTCTCTCTGTTGTACCTGCTACTTTCATATTGCAAAGCAGGGGTGTTATTAATAGCGATTGTTTTCAGATGGAGCTTTTAAAGTTTGTAATACCAAGACATAGGATTGAAAGTTATTAAATGAACTGTCAGTGCTGCAGCAGAGATGATAGTGTCTAGCTCTGGGCACTTTATTCCTCAGTTTCTTTCCTTTTTCCTGGGTAAGCAGACTTTATGTTGAATGTTTTTTCACCATAGGGCTCTCCTTTAGCAGACTGATTTCTATACATAGTTTCTAAACAATGCTAATCTTTCTTTAATTCCTTTTTTTAACTTTTCCCCATCTTTTATTCTCTGACAAATTATACCCTTGGCATCAGGGTCTTCATCATCTTTCAGCTCATTCAGCCTTTCTTGTACATAACAACTTTCTCTGAGCGTTTTCACTCTGAACATCTTGCCTAGGATCATTATTTAAAGGTGTTACTGCACCTAGAACTTCTTGTCCCTTACTTTCCTTTTCATCACACAAATAACTCAGTCCCAGGTTTTGCTGATGAACCTGGGAACAGAAATCTTCGCTTTATTTGTAGCATGATGGGCTCAGAGCCATTTGGAAATGAGGTCTTGGGATGATAAAAGATAGATTTAGGAATGCAAGAGAGATAAAAACACTGCAGTGACCCTTAACATGATGCTGTGTGCAGTTTTACTTTTCCTCATCTCTTAGAACAGCTAAGAGAATTAGAGAAGATATAGAAAAAAAAGGTGAGAGAAATCACGTAAGATATATAAGATCACATAAGATGTATAAGGTAGAATCCATCCATGAAACTCCGAGGTCAGAATAAAGAGATGACTGACAGATTATGCAATAAAGTTCTGTGTAAAAATATTTATGGGATCTTTCAAAATACAGGCTAAGGCAGATGTGAATTTAGAAAGTAACAAAATTAAGAACTTCTTGGGACTACTTATCACAGGTTACTGGGTATGCTAAAATTCTTATGGCTTTTAAAAATAGATAGAAAGAGTAGAAAATTTGCTGATAGTTATTATTCTCAAAGATACTGCCCTTGGAACAGGAACAATAAACCCTTGGAGGATATTTAGGAAAAAATCACTCCCCTCTTCTCATGCAACATTTTTCACCCTATAGCTCTTCAGTGGAACAGGTCAGAAAAAGATTTTTAAAATTAAATTTCAACAGAAATGTTATTTCAGTAGGATTGTTCTCTGTGTGTATGTGTGTGTATGCATATACATCTGTGAAATTAAATACCAATGAATATTTTTGTTTCAAGTACCTTACGAGGAATTTTGTGTAATAGATTTTCTGTTGAAACATCTTAATGGAATATTTAAATTTAATATCTCAAAATACAGTTGAACAAAGAAAATTACCTTATTTCATATGGAATACATAAATGCACAGATAATCAGAATTATATATTTTTAAATGTTTTGACAAACTCAAATCAAGTATGTTTATGTAAATCTCTATGGGGAATTTTTTTAAAGTGGTTTTTTTTTCAGATTTATATTGATATAATATGACACTGTTTCTCTGCAATGACATTTTGTACAGTAAAGAATTTACACTTGTTTCTGCATAAAAAAACTATTGTTACCATATAATCGTAGAAGGCAGAGATCATAAGGACCTCACATTATTAAAATATTCAATTTCTCTCCCAGGGTAGGATTATTCTCTGCGCTTACATTGTCTAGTGATTTTCTTCTATCTCTAGTTTTAAAAAACCAAGCAAAAGAGTTTACTGGAAAGACAAAACAAAACAACTTAAAACTTCTCAAACTATTTTCTTATATACCTTTTGTTTTTCCTCTTGAAAATGCCATTTAAGCAAAACCAAACTGTTTCTAGAATGTGCTAATTTTGATAAAATTCTCAATGGAAACTTTTTTTAATCAGTTCCAGGTGGTAGTGATAGCTGTGTTTGCTGGGCTTCTGACATTTCCCTCTGTAAATATTCTCTTTCACATGAAATTCCAGACTATATTTTGTTCTAAATTAAAATAAAATTAAAAAGAAAAGAAAAAAGTGTTTAAAATTTGAAGTTTTTCTGATAAATCCACTTTCAGGTGAGTTGTATGTATTACTTAAAGAACAAAGTACATTTACTAATGCTTTCATTTTCTTTTATTTTGGACTATGACAAGAAGATGAGCTTCTTAACAGTTACAAGTATGGGTGGCAACTCCTCTCATGAAAAATCCTTTGAGAAAAGTTTCATTATCCTTATCACTACCAACTCTGTAAAGGTTTCAAATCCTTTCCTATTTGTGTTTATTAGTTTTGTTTTATTCTTTCTAAGCTAATTGGCTCCAGCTTTGCCTGTCATGGAGTTTGCCATGCTGTGGATGAGGTTTGCTGGAACTGATGAGCCAGACCAGAGGCCCAGGTTAGAGGATATTGCTCAAATGGGTCCCAGACAGCAGTGAAACATCTCTTTGACCTCTGAGCCTTGAACAGAAATTTTCATGTACTCAAGAGAAACCATGAAAAAACGCAACTAGGGAGTGACCAAAAACCGGGAAATAAACTTTCCAAACAATTTGCTAGGTTAGAGGGCTAAAATTACTTCATTAGCAGTGTTGGATGCATGGAAAATTCTCATTAAAGCATGCATGCCCAGTAAGCTAAGTGATCAGGTTTTATTCCTGGAATTAATATGTATTCAGAACATTTCCTGAATACATTTGTATATGCTAATGATTTCAGTGGACCTGTTTGGGTATGGTTCGGATCTTCTGATCTCTTTCTCCTTGAGAATATTTCAAATAGGAGGTCAGGTCATAATATACTTTCCTTTTGTTCTCTGTTCTGACACACAATCCTTGTTCTCAAAACTAAGACATCTACTAGTACATATTAGTCACTGATATAAGTAAACAAGGAAGCATTAACTGGTACAAGACTTATTAGTCATGATGTACAGAGTTAACACGACCACAGTAATCTCTGTCATTTGCACTGAGCACTCCATGTACAAACCTAAGCATTAACCACAAATATAAGGATCATTCAGTATGTTCTAAAGTTGAAAGAACTTTCCAACATCTTCCCCCACTGCTGCATAGACTCCTTCTTAAAGAAATACAAGTTGTTCAGGAACAAAGAATATCACAGATTATATGGGTATAGATTGTAAATTGTGCTGGGAGAGGAGATGCAGTTAGAGATTGAGACCCCAGAGAGCCTGGCTTAGCACCAAGAGAGATGCCCCCACATGAGCAAAGACAGGGAAGGTAAAGCTCAAACAAAGATATAGCTGCAGCTACAGAATCACAGGACGCAAGCCTATCTGCACCCAAGGGAAGATGAGCAATGTAGTCTGGCACTGACACTGTCTAATCTCTTCTTAAAAACCTCCCAAGCATCAATCCTTCATGTGAGATGAGGAAATGCTGTTAGCCTTGTTTTGGAGAAGACAGTGAAAAAAATAAATGTTTTGTCCAACATTACACAGGAAGGCAGAGCAGGAAACTGAAGCCACTGTCTGAGTGCCTTGCTCTGTTCCTCCTCTTCTTCCACAGCTCTCACTGCCTCTGGAACACGAGGCACTTGCTTGTATTCTTACACTTGCATCTTCCCTTCAGTCCCTTCCATGTTTGGAAGCATTTCACTGTTTTCTACTTGGCGACCCACCCCAGGCTCCTGTGCGGGTGCCCAGTGCCTCAGTCCAGGCTGAGCAGCAGAACAGGAGCTCAGCCCTGGGATCAGCTGGATGACACTGGCCACAAACAACACCTTCAGGATCAACTCTAATTTCTCTCCAACCTTCATCTGAGGAATTCAGCAAAAGATGAAGTATCAGGAGGGGGGCTGGGAGAAAGGTGAGGCATTTTGTCATTAACAATATAGCCTCACTTATCATTTACAACTGGAAGTTCAGGTACGAGTTATTAAAAGATGTACCATTAGTAAAAAAGCTCATTACCACACTTACTGTGCTGTAATCCTTGTAAGCATTTGTGACTGATACCAATGGAGTTGGCACCGCGTAGAGGGTTTTTATCTTTTTTCCCCCTTTTTATTTTTTTGTTACATATATCTGGGATTGAGAAAGGAACCAGAGATTCAAGGAGCGAAATATGCTTAGAAAAAATCCTGGTTCCAGCATAATTATAAGGAGTGTTTATATGTTTATAAAGGGGCTGAAGAGTCATGTGGGAATATTTTTCCATCCTTCATAAAAAGAGACTAAAATCCCCTTTCTGGTAAGAGGTAATATCACCTAGAATGGACCTGCTCCTATTTTTTTACTTATATCTGACTTATTTTCTCCAACCACATTTGTCTCACTCTTAAGTCCAGAGCCTTTTCTCTTCCTACCTGTTATTATAACACTTTCCCTTCACCCATTGTCCCATATTCTTTTTTCTCATTTGAAACAGAAACAAATCCCAATATAGACCAGGGCTCTTTGCCAGATATTTGACAAACTTAGACTGGAAACTTCTACCCTGTTGACCCTTAAACTTTGTCTGAGCCATGTTTTTTTTTCAGCCACTCCATTACCTCCATTTTAACTCTTGGCAAATTATTTCATTATTTCAGTGCTTGAGGAAAACAAGGATAAGAACATTTCCTTGTTTTATGAAGTTCTCTAAGATATATATACATAAGAACAGGCTATAAAGAGCTAAGTAGTACTACTGGTATTAATAATAACAATCCTAATGGAGTTAAAATAAGCTGTGTTCCAGACTTTGATTTTTTTTCCTTGAAAATATCATTACTGAAATGGAAGGGGAAATAATGACAGAAAGGAAGATGTAGTTCACTCTACAAATACAAAAAAAATAGATCTCCATAACATTGGCTACTCAAAGTAATATTTTGTTCAGTACAAGAGAGTAGGTGGCAGTTAATATTCAGGCACATGGATTTAGGTACTACAAAATTAATAGAAACATCGTATATGCAAGTTTTATCTGCCTATAAATTGGTTAGAAAACAGAAATCTCTTTGTTTAAAGGATTCTTCTTCACTGCAATTTAAAATCAATGGGTCAATTTAGTAAAATCACCTTTGATTCAGGGTGAAAAATAAAAATACTTGTCTTTTTCTATTCTGAAGCCACAAATAGGACTGAGAAAGAAGAGTGTATGACTGATACCCAGCTACTCACTGTAGCTTGTTTCTCTTGTCTTGAGGGAAAAAAATCCATTTTGTTGGTTATGCATAAGTAAACTCCAAGGGAATATTTAATTCATATCACCTAAATGGGTAGAAAAACTCTCTGCAAGCTTGAATTTCAAACAAATAGTCAAGACCACAAGGCTGCAAACAGCTGACTGAAAGGCTGAAAGGCCACCATGGGTGAATTTTGGATGCAGACACAAATCTCATTAAATGTATTGATGAATTAAAGCTAATATTTTGGCCAAAAAATATCCTTCAGACTCAGCAAAAACAAGAAACAAGCTGTTCTTTGCAATATATCAGCTGGATTTTGTCAAAGATCTGAAACTAAAGTACTTGACAGGCTGGGGACAAGTAAAATGGACACTTCCCATAGGTAAAGAAAGTACCAAAATTTGTATTCTATAGTCCTCTTACAACAGAAATAAATAAGCTAAAGGGTTTTGAGAATGAACCAAGGGGCCGGGAGAGTGAGCCAAAGAAAAGACAGAGGAACAGGGCCATTAGCACTGAGAATGTCCTGGTGAGATGGACATACAGACTTGACTAAGGCAACTGACTTTATTTTCAGTCAAAAATGCTTTAGGATAGCCTGCTGGCAATCGTATGCAAATAATCTTCTCCAAGATTTTACCTGGCTGTGATCCCTGAGGTCTCAGTTCAGCCCCAGACACCCCAGAGGAAGAGTATGAGGTGTGAGGTGCATGCTCAACTCTTCTGTGGCCCTGCCTGGCAGTACTGAGAGATTGACCATGGGAGACAGACCCACCATGGGAAAAGGACTCGACTGCTCCAGTGACACCAGCAGTAGTCACTGCTGAATGAAAAGAAATGGCTTCAAAAGAGACATAATTGGCCAGGGATTTAAATAGCCCTTGACAGAGAGCAAAGCCTAGGGGAAAGCCACTGTGTGCTCCTCATTTCCCAGCCTGGTAGATGTGCTCACAAATCCCCAAGAGCTGTCATGTAGCATTCTACCTTCTCTACTCAGATAGCTCAGCAGTCCTGGCTGCCTTATCATCAGATCCTGCACCTCACACTTCTAATAATTCCTGCAAGAGCTCTTCTCTTTCCCTCACCTCAGTTTTCTCCTCCTCACCTCATTCCTCTGAGAGATTCATGTTGAAGTTAGAAGGATTAAACAATATGTTATCTCAAATGCTGGTAATAGCTTCAGGTTAAAACCATGCAGTCTGCATAAGGCACCTTGTTGCTTAAGTTATGCAGAGACCAGAGGCTGCAGAGCAATAGAATCTTTTTTCAGACTTTTATCATGCCCACTCCTATAATGTATTATAAATCATTACCTTCCCACTCAGCATCCTGGAGTCACCAATATTCAACAGCATGCTTTTGTTTTTGGGGTCTTTTTTTTAAAATTTTTATTTTGAGAAATAAATTAATATCTATTTATAAAGAAAATGCTGACTGAATTTATTGCTCAGAAAAGTGAGTGTCTAAGAAATGGTGCGAATGGCTGTGGTGTGAATTCACACACACAGCTCTGTAGTCCCCTCGCTAACCCACTGCCTGCCACAGCTTCCTTCTGCTTCTTGCTATTGGATATTACAGCTTTCACCCTGCTACTGCTCCATTCTTTATTATTCTTCTCTTTTTCATCCATTCCCTTCAGTCCTGTCAAAGCAGTTGAACTCAGCCTAATTCAAAGCCAACTGAAGCCTAGTAAAGCTAAGAGCAGGTTTTTTCTATTGATTCAAGGGGACTTTTGATGAGGTCATTACTGGTTCAGAGGAATGGGGACCAGTTTGAGGAGGGGGCCCATGGAAATATCATCAGGTTTGACAGGACCAAATGCAAGGTGAGGAATCTGAGCTGGGGCCTGCTTGGTGTCAGTCCAAGCTGGGCATGAACAGATGGAGCAGTCCTGTCCAGAAGGACCTGGGGGTGCTGGTGGGTGAGAGGTTGGACCTGCCCCGGCCATGGCACTCACAGCCCAGAGAGCCAAATGTGTCCTGGGCTGCATCCAGAGCCCCGTGGGCAGCAGGGGAGGGAGGGGATTCTGCCCCTCTGCTCTGCTCTGGTGAGACCCACCTGGAGCATCCAGCTCTGCAGTCCCAGAAGGGGACACGGGCTTGTTGGAGAAGGTCCAGAGGAAGCCACTAGATTATCAAAGCGATAGAGAACCTCTGCCACATGGAAATTCTGACATAACTGGGATTATTCAGCCTGGAAAAGAGAAGACTTTCCAGTACCTGAAGGAAGCCTACAGGAAAGATGGAGAGGAACTACATACAAGGGCATGTAGTGACAGGACAAGGGGAAATGGCTTCACATCAAGAAAAAACAGGTTTAGATCAGCTATTAGGAAGAAATTCTTTACTATGAGGATGGTGAGGCACTAGCCTAGGTTGACCAGGGAAGCTGAGGATAACTCAACCCTGAAAGTGTTCAAGGCCAGGAGGGATGAGCTTTGAGAAATCTGGTCCAGTGCAAGGTGACCCTGTCAACAGCAGGGGAGTTGGGACTAATTAATTTTAATGTCCCTTCCAACCCAGGACATTTTCTGTTTCTGTGACACTAGCTACTATTTTCCCAGTGAACCCTATATCTGTTTGATTATACCTGGACTTCCCTAACTCCTAGGAGCTACAACAACTTTTAGAATGGTAATGAAGCCTGTTCCTCATTGCTGTTCCCAGTTGTCACTTTTTTCAGTACTTGAGGAATCTACAACTCATGGAATCTGGCAAAATCTATTATATTTTTATTATTAACTTATGTAAAAAGAAGAAGTTCTATAGCTTTCTCTAGTTAAACAATGAGAAGAAGTGCATTGTTTTTAATTCAGCTTCATAATTTGAAGATTACTGACTAGTGAAGTTTACTCGTGGGGTTTTTTTTTCAATTTTGTCTCTTATGAATCCAGTAAGTTTGGGGATTTTTGAGTGGTTTAAAAATGTTGGGTCAAGTTTTCTTTTTTTTTTTTTCTCCCAAAAACTTATTCTGAAAAGATAAATTATGGTAACACAGAGAAGAAATAATTTTTAACATTTACATTCCAGATAAATTTTAAAACTCTTGGAAATCTCATGAGGTGGTGCTGTCATTAAACTGTCAATATTGAGTCTGGTAGAGAAAGTTGAGTAAGTTCTGGGAGATATTTTAAGCACACAAAAAAAGGTTCCGTATTTTGAAATATTGACTAACACTTGGTAGCACATTGCCTTAATCTGTGACCAGCTTTCCTGTCTGCTATGATCAGAGATGTATGAATTAACAGTGCACACATCAAATGTGCTACACTAAGTATTAGTGGAAAAGCAAGGATGTGTAGGCTTTCTGTCTCAGAGAGATTCAGCTGTTGTGTGGGCCATCACAAAAGCTTCTTTGGTTTCAGTGCCAGATTAGAAGAACCTCTGAGCTACTCCTGTTTATTCTAGGGAAATTCAGCATACAAGGGCAGTTTAATGAGCCTCACACAGCGTAAGAAACAGCATTTCTTAACCACTTATAAGTGAAAATCTGTTGTTTCCTATGTCTGAGGTCTCTGTAAAAGGTATACACCTAGCTCTCGCTTAAGCTGCTCCAGGACTCCTTCAAACAATAGAACTTTACAGTCACCATATTATGTCCCAAGACCCTATTACATTACCAGATTTTATTTCTGTGTTACAATAGAGGGGAGAAGAAAGGTGGAAGGAGGCAAATGGCTCTAGCTGAAAAATGAATTGTGGTCTACTCTGGAGCCTTCCTGCTAAACTGTGACATAATTTGAAGGCTATCATATTTTTTTTTCCTTTTAATTTTGGGTAATGGTCTTGGGCCCATATAACACTGTTTAATTTTTTAGAGTTATCTTCTTTAGATGATTAACTATCCTATTTCTCCTCCCAAGAAAACTCAACAAAGAGACAGAAAGAAGTCTCTGGAACATTGTCCAGACCTGGACTGGACTCTTAAGTCCCAGATTTATCTCTGAAGAAAACCAGGGAAAATCCCACTCCTCATATGGACAAAGTGGGATCCACCTCAAAGTGGGTGGATCCAACCTGCTGCTCCAGAGTGCCTGCATCCCCCTGTCTGAAGGGGACAGCCCAGCTCATGTCTGTGATGCCTGATGCTCAGGGACCCTGACAACACTGGGGGCAGGATGATTTGGTGTTTTTGCAACACTGTTCTGCAATTCCCCTGCTGTTCTTCCTTCCCCCGATGTTTTCTACAGTGTTTTGTTGGGGTTTGTTTAAAGTGTTATTGCATGCAATGCTGAGAATGGATTATCTTGTTATGAATTTATACAGTGCCCTAAGGCTCCCTTGATTTGTACTGTAGAGTTTCTCATGAATAGATCTCAGCTGGGACCTGAGAGCTATGAAGTGAGGTTGAGCAGTTCACTCTCTTCCAGATGAACTGTGAGCAGGGGACTCAGTGATATACAGAGAGAAAAGCTTACTGCTGAGGGGATGACTTGAAGGAGCCTTTTCTTAAGAGACCAGCCAAGAAAGTGTTCAAAAATAAAATGTGCATTTCTAGCCTTTTCCTTTGAGCAAATAGCACTCCCCAAAACTAATCCTCACCATAATTCTCTCAAAATACCCTGCAAAGTTAAGGAAACAGGGACCTCCTTCAGCAAACTCAAACGGCAGCCAACCATTCCCATTCTATATATACACACACTCAACAGCATGCAACCAAGGATTATGGTTGAGTGGGTGCTGTTAGAGATCAGAGGCAGCCTGTGATGGGAAGATGACAAACCAGTTGATGGCGGAGACTTGGACCTGCTTCATCCACATGTGACAATCCAAAAAGGAATAAACCCACTGACTGCAAGTTAGCAAGCCCTGGAAAGTAAGGCTCATCTATTTGGACACTTCCATACAAAGTTTAGGTAATGCAGTTTCTGAATATTAACTACTGGAAACTGTTCTCCAAAGATATGTCTTAAGTTCACAAAACCAGTGTTGCACTGGGAGTCAGGGAACTGAAGTCTCCATGGGATTTCTCTGTGTGTAACACTATGTCTTTATTTACTCTCTGTCTCCACTGTCTAACAGGTCTCTAAACTCTTGAGGACATGGGCTGTCTCTGCCTCACAGCTGAGCTTTGTTGTCTTTTTCGGATATTGATTTTTCTGTAGGCATATCTTGCCTACATATCTCACAGAGAAATGGAGATTCAGAAGGTAAAAACTGGTATATAATTCCCAGGAACAATGACTGCTCAGTGAGACTGAGTCATGCTTTCTCCAGCAGCTGCTAAGTAGCACTGAAAAGGCAGTGTCACCCTCAGCAAAGTCATACTATTGATAGATTTTGATAGTTTAGAAAATCTGTGACTTAGAGTGAAATTCTGTAATAGCCATTCCTGGGTGCAAAAAGCTTTATTAAAAAAAGGACCACACTAAAAAAATGAAAAACCCCAGGATGGAATATAGGTTTTGTGAGAGTTGGTTTGTTTTCAAATTTCTGTTTGTTTATGTAATTTTTAATTATGTTGAGGTTTCTCCCAGCATTTGGACTAAGCACCATAGTGGCAGTCAACATAGCTGGCAAAGACCAACTTCCCTCCTTTTCCTGGGAGAACGTTTAAGTCTGAGTTCAAGTCAGACAACTCAGAAGATAAAAGCCTCTGTGTA
>WEIU01022597.1:8806-23633 GCA_013389925.1 Aegithalos caudatus
TCTCTTCCTTAGCTGCAAAATTCATCTCTTATTTCAAGTTTACAAGTCTGTTATTCTTCCCTTAATGAACATCAATATTTTCCCTCATCCATTTTCAGTCAGCTTTCTCTTTCAACATCCCTCTCCTCAGAATTCACATCTGTGTAAGAGCCCTTTGCCCAGTTTCACATCAATATTAGCAACAGTTTATAAGACACGGAAATCAAAAATATTTCATTTCCTCTTTTCTCTTTTACTGCAATAAGTGGGACTGAAAGCCTTGGTTACTCAATCACTAATTCCCAAAGTTCAAATCCCCCTGATCTGACAAAAGTCAATTCATTTTGCCACAGACTTATTAGCAATATTACCATGATGAGTGAAAGGATGACGATTTATCTAGGAGGTCAGAACATGGCATTCCTGGACACTAGGATGTAGTTTACATCTTGGCAGATAATAAAAATGTAGATGAAATGCACACATCAAGTTTACAAATCAGCTCAGCTTGATGAGATTTTAAAGGCTGATCAGCAAAAAACCTTCCATGAGCTCTAACAACAGGTCCAGAGTAGAGAAGATGCCTAAATGGCCTCCTGAAAGAGTCCAGAAGAACCTGAAATGGATTTAAAAATAAGTAGATCAGTTCAATTACTTTCAGTGCAGACTACAAAACTCATGGCAGAAGAGAATAATCATTTCCCACTACATGTGTTATCTGAAGATATTTATGGAAGAGCACAATAGTTATAACCTCAGCTGAAATAAAAAAGCAACGTGGTTTGAACTGTGGCTCCTTTGTAGTCAAGAAATATTGAAATGCACTATACTTAAAAGAAGACTTGAAAAACTTTAAGGCTTCACTGCACCGAATGAGGGAGTACAGGAATGAAAGGAACTCCAGCAGAAATGGGATTTTTTTTCCTGCACCTTGGAACTGCCAAAACAGCACTCAGCTGTGGAATTCTGAAGTTCTCACAGACGTGGATCCATGGTAACTGGGAACTGCGTGTGTAAAACCAAGGAAGCAGGAGCCGTGGCAAACACCTGAAGTCAAGGACTGTTTTTTAGAAGAAAGGGTGTCTAAGTGAGAGGATATGCCATGTGTAGGACCAAGAGAAGGCAGTTCAGTCTCATCCTCTGCATGCAATGTTAACATACTTTTGCACTCTGTCAGGTGTCATCACATAAGTCAGATAAAAATTTTTAAATTTGTGCTTTTTTTGGTTTAATTTTGTTTGTGTTTTTTTCCTGAAAGGATACATCATGTATGCCTGGAAGTGGCCTTATTTTTGACACAACCTTTTTGTCCCAGTGCAACAAGATAAAAAATACATGTCCAGGACTTCCTGATGTTTCAGCGATGATAAAGACTGAAAAATTAATCATATCTCTTGTACACTATGATTGTCAACTTCTGTAAGTGAATAAATTAATTATTTCACTAAATTAATAATTTAGTCTAGCCCTTTATGTGTTCTTTTTGATCCCTCTTGAGCTAGGATTTTGTTTTGCTGTAGTACTCTTCAGTTGGTTTGAAGATGATGCTGAAGCCACAAACAACACTAAAAGCTTCAACTATAGTAGGCTTGCTCTTTTCATGTTTGCTGCAACATGTTTTATATTTAAATGCCATTTGGGCATTACTGTCTCAAATCAAATGAAAACGCTTCAGAATCACTGACTGTTCTGCAAGGTAATATTATATTCCACATGTAAATCCATTTCTTTTTCTTTTCCCCAGGATTTTTCTATAAATCTCAAAGAAAACATTTGACTTGCCTCAAAGTAGTTAAAACCTATAAAGATTCCCTTTAAATTATTTATCTACCACATTTCCATCTTAAAAACTTCCTCTGTCTGAAGGGTTCTGTGAGGTCTTAAGGGATGATATATAAACTACCCAACAGCAAGAATTTCAAAAACTCTGATTTAAAAGCTGAGGAAATCATGGTTTCTGTTCTATCCAGTTTCTATGTGATGAAATAGAATAAAACATAAACCAGTTGGAAATCCTTCAAAGGGATTCTAGTACTATAAGTGGTGGTTCTGGATTGGAATTCTAGAGCTGATTCCCATCAATAGAAATATTCTCATCTGCAACATTTACATATCCACTGCCTCCCATTGTCATAACAAGACCGTGTAAGAAGCAAGTATGTACAGATGATAGTAGAGCCTTGGGAAGTTGTCACCATGAATTAAATTGCAGATTTATCAGTTAAAACAAATTCCAAATGATGCTTGTAGGTTTTTGACCTGGTCAATCAGTTTTTTTACTCCTGTGCCTGTACAGTAACAAACCCAGAGTGCCGCCTACCCACAACAGAAGTTTCCCACCATCTGTGACATTGTTCGTAATTAACAGCACAATTTCAGGAGTTGTTCAGACAAATCTCTCTTTCATGTGAGCATGCATTGTATATGCACTCATGTAGTGCAGAAAAAATGACATTAATAGGTTTGAGAGGAGGTGAGGGACTATTCTCTACCTTTGGGTGACATTTTCACAGTGACATGGATCAAAACAAAACACAGAAGAAGAAATGACGATTTCTAGAATGGCAATGGGTTTTATGTACTTCAAAACTGTCATTGTCTTTATGTTTGTTGCCAGCTCAGTGCAGTTTCAAATGCAAAGGAAACTGGTTTGGGCAAAAACATTATTTCATGCTTCCTATCATATGCTGCTCCTTCTACCCTAAGTCCCTGCCCCTGTGCTGACTCACAGTGAGGTATTCCTTCCCTCCACCTTGCCCTTTGTATGAGAAGGAATAGCTGTGGATGGCAAGCACTTAAAAACTTCAGTCCAAAACCACTAAAGAATGATAAATAAAGCGTGCCATAACAACAGTAAAGCAAGATCAACACAACACCCTGCACCTAAATCCTAAGCTTAGGTACTCTGCAGCCAATCAAATCTTTTAACAATACTGTAGAATCACAGCCCCACACGTTTACCTGTACAGCAGTACATAATTGTATACATGAGATTGCCTTATAGAATCTACTCATCTTCTTTGATCGTGACACTGCATTATTTGTAGGGATAAGAAAGGTTATGGAGATTTTCCTGAATGATTAAGTAGAACTGAAAGTAAATGTAATCATACATTTATAGGAATGAATTTCTTTTGTTCACACTGGGAGTTTTCATCCGAATATTCACACTTATTTTTAAACATGCACTGTGTATTATACACTACAAAAGTCATAGATGAGGAGGACCTGGATAATATTGATTTCAACAGACACAAACTTTTAAATCCTTTCCAGGCACATAGAAAAAGCAAATGCTTAAGTTCATGGAAGATATAACCATGTTGTTCTTGTGTTACCTGCATCAGGTGACCCTGCCTTGGCTAGGGGTTGGATGAGATCCAGAGGTCCCTTCCAACCCCAATGATTCTATGATTCTGTAAACAATAAACTTAAAATATCAGAAGATAGCTTAAAAATAGTCTAATAGGGATAAATTAAATCTGTAGATATTAATATATATTCATGTTCTATACCATACTACTCCAATTTGAGAAAATTTTGTTGCCTGGAAAACTGATCATAAAATATTGAAAATACTTCATATTATGCTAAAGACTAAATAGAACAGGCAAAACTCAAATGTAATTATCTTGTGTTAAGCCAGCTGATACAGCAACCAAAACCAGACAAAATTTTGCAATTAGTGTTCTGTCATAAATTCATAGAAAGGATAGAACAATCCAGGTTCACTGCAGGTTAATTATTATAGCTCTTAAAGTGATCTAATTACATAAATCAATTGGACCACAAGAGAGGGAGAGGTAGTTAACCTCAGTCAATAGAGAGGAGGGAAAGCTGTTAGCATCTGTGCAAAAGAAGGGAGACAGCATAAAAATTTCTGTGAGCAATAAAACCAATATCTCTGTCTTGTTCACAGTTTTAGTATCTTGTTATGAATTCATAATCTAAAATTGGCTTTTCAAAGTATTTTATACTACCTCTCACTAGTTTTCCTGATTTATATCCTTAGACTATTGGGAAGTTAGTGAAATGATAGCACTGCTATTTTAAACTCACAGTTCTGGAATAAGCCACCTAACTGTTAGCTTTAGTCTAGACAGATTATTGAAAGACCAAAATTCTCCTGGACAAAAGAATGGATGCTACCAAATGCTATGATTAAAACAAGGGGGAAAATGCCAAATCATTTGGTTACCCCAAAAGGAAAGCTAACCTAAACACTGTTTACCAAGCAAAGGCCAGGAAAAACTGAACTGTAAAATCAGAGCAATGGTTCCCATAATTTGCTTGAGCTTTTGCTTTTCTTTTCTTTGTCTAAAAAGATTTGTGTGCTCAAAAGCTTGTCTGCTTTTCCTGCAATCATATCAAATACTGCTCTTCCAACAGAGCTTCATCTTGCTTGTATTTCCACATCACAACAACAACCTTACTGTCCTGAACTTAATTTTTTTCCTGAACCATCTAGATTATAAAATAAACTAGTGCAGATCCTATTGAAAAATATTTTACAAATATGAAGTGACATAATTGCAAATTATGACTGTGTGGGACCAGTATCATTCCACTTTAAAAATACTTTCTTTCCCGTGTCTTCTTGCAGGTCAACTGCTGGCACTAAAACCCTAGAACATTAAACATGCTCCAAGCTCAGGAATTATGACACATTAGATACTTAAGGAAGTTTTCCAAGGAACCTGACTGTAAACTTAAGACCAGCTCTTAAAAGCAGCTTCTCATACAAAGACTGTGAGAGAATGGTACAAAAAGTATAAAAAAGTCCAAATGGCTATGAAGTATTTATACTTCACAGAGCCATTATACCTTTGCTAATTTTCACTAAACATTCTGTTAGCTTTCACAGCAGCAGTAAAGAGGACTAGACTTTGAACACCACTAAAAAGTAGACAGATCTTTCCTTACATTAACCAAGACCACCTTACTCCCCTGAGTAAGAACAACCATGCTTGCAGTACATTTATAACCTGGTTTTAGACATTTGAAAACTGAGCAATAAATATTGAACTATTAGATATGGTTATGTGCCACTACTGAGGTCTGATTCCATTTTTCAAGGTATCCTTGAGGAAGTTTATACTTAATAAGAACAGCAAAAGAAACACTGCCCAGAGGAGCAGAGGACACCTATCACAGAAGTACAAAATGGGTAGACACTATGCACATATATGAGCATTACATAAATTAGGGATCAAGAGAAACTTTTTTCCAAGATGGCACTGTCAGCACCTTCTCACCACTTTCTAATTATCTATTTCTTTGTAAATTTAAAAAGCTTTAACATAAATAACCACTAGGAAATTTACTTCTTAATTAATATAGTCTCAAACTAAGGCATTGATTATAAGAGGAGTTATAAGCCTGTCTACTAGAACAAGTTTTCACTTGAAACATCATTTATAAAGACTTGATGGAACATGCTAATGTTGATAACAAATACTTTGCAAGCAATATATCCAGAGTGCCCAATATCCACAAGAGCACATCCGACTATCAAAGTTCACTAATTGACATATTTCCAAGACTCTGCAGCTAAGTCAAAATTAAAATATAGAAGAAATTCAAAAATTATGATCTAAGGATCTGCATTAGAGATGATAAATTCCTGCACCTGATATGAATTCTCCACAGAAAAACGTAATTTCAAAATAAAAACTGAATACTTTTACTGAATAGAATGTCAATTCTACATGAAAACAGAATCTTAACTCATCAAAGTTAGCTTGTTTTGGAAAGCAGATTAATTTTTCAGTTTCATTCTCTAATTGTTTCATAAGGTATTCTTCAAAATCCAAAGATATGTAAAGGCAGGTGAAATAGAACAGAAACAGGTTTTATTAAAAAAAAATATTTCACCCACCAAAAAGCAACTTTTGTGCCTAAGCATTGACCTGAGCATGAAAATAAAAGTAATATAGGAATTAACATCTCATGGTGTCATACTCAGGGCTATCTGGGTCTCCCAGGGTAGTGCAATTCCCTATCTAGCAGTAGGGAGTATTTCCTCCTTTACTTTGCCCTCCTCTTCTGTGCTAGCCACATCCAGCCATTAAAAAATTTCAGTTTAACCCAGATAAAAGCAAACTCACAACTTTTGTATCATGTTAGGTCAATTTATTCCAAGAGACTTTTTCTGACCAGCTCTACCTTGGAAATCAACCTATGCCTGTGCTGCAGAAAACGTGTGCCCCTAAGTGTTATTTTTGGATATATTTTTCTCTTTGCACATCAGTCCCTAGTACATAAATTGAAACAAACATCCTTCATTCCTCTGTCTTGTCAACTAAGATTTTAATTTCCTGAGTGCAGTGACTTATGTGCATTTCCAAGTCTCCCTGCAGAGAGCTTTGAATTCAGCTGGGGCTCCTGGATGCTGCTGGGGCTCCATGGTAGGTGTCAGCCACATAAAAGCACAGTGCAGGATCCAAAGCAGAAGTGATTCATACTGAATTAGGGCTCATAAGACCTCCTCATTAAAAAATTCCACAGTGGCTCTACTTACCATGCATGTCATTCCCTAAAGCTCTTGTGTAGCATCTGCCACCCACAAATAATTAACTGCAGAAGAGTGAGGAAAGGTGTGTGCAGCAAGTCAGATCGGCTGCTCCCCCAGGTTCTGCTGCTAAAGGGATGTGAAAAGGGTAAAAACACCAAGGCAGAGCAGCAATTACTTCACCACACAAAAGCACAAGGCAGCAAAGAATGTTTACACTTCAGCACTGACAGAGCAGATGAACACAGCTACCACAGAGCAACACCATAAGCTCTGAAAAGATTTGCATTTAAGCGCGTATTAAACGCCCTCAGAGCTTTCCTGCCAGCACAAATTGTGCTGGCTTGACTACAGTGGAACTGTCAGAGTTCTGCAGCCCAGTCCACACGTACGTGTGGCTACAGGAGCACGAAGATGCTCACACGAGCTGACACAAAGTCACACAAGGATAAGGGATCATTACAGCAGTGTAAATGCATCCAGCCTAGCAAAACTGTGCTGCTGTAACAGAAAGATCAAGAGTAGCAGCATATTTTCACATAAACAACCTGCCTTTCAGAGAACAGATTTGCTCAGCCAATGCAATGCAAAGGTTCAGAGAAACAAGAAGGAAGGGGATTCTGAAAGAGGAGCAGCAGCTCCCAGAAGATGAGAAAGGGGAGGCACTGAGTGCAGCCATTATAACAAAGCCACCGTATTACTGACCAATTATTGCATCAAAGCTACAGAGTATCACAGAGACCCTTTTCAGATTATTAGCTGGCAAAAATATATAGAAGAAAATGATAAAAATTATGTAGGGACCAGATCATTACAGAGAGAAAGAACAAATGAAACACTGCCCTTACAATGCAAATACCTTGTTTACATATTGGGAGAAACAAAACCGGAAAACCAGGATACAGTGTGAGAGAAGAGTTCCTATGTGTAATATATCAGTAGCACCAGGCCTTAGCATTTCAGTAAACACAATCAAAGCAGCACAGCTGGAATTTGTGGCCCACTGTGTTATCAGTTTATGAAAAGCTGCTTAATAGAGGCAGTGCCATCTGGGCCAATTACAGACAGCACATCTTAGTCACGATGGAAAATGATTCCAAGTCACTGTGTTAAAATTCAACATAGTCTTCTTTTGTCTTGCTTTCCCTTTGATTTCGCCTATAAAACAAGGACCAGTAGCAATGACTTTGGCTTAGACTAAACATACCAAAGTGCTAGGGTAATTTCCTATCTACTTAATTGAAGGGATTTGGTTGCAAAGATTTATAAGGGAAGAAATCAACATAATTTTCTGAAAGTCTCAATATAAAAGAATAAATCTCAGTTTTGGACTTGTCTACTCCCTCCCACATTATATACAAAGTACTCATCTGGGAATAAGCAGACCAGTTGTCACTTCTTTACTATATTCAGATCACAGGGAAGAGATAAAAAGAAAACCAATGCCAACAGCACATCATTGCAATAAAGCCTATGCAATAAAAGAGAATAAAATAGAACTATAAGAATATGAATATTATTACACTCCTGATGCCCTATCTGCCAACATTTTACATCAGCACAGCTGACACATATTTTATGTCTTTTGGTTTGCTTTTCTTCTAACAAATTCTGCTTAGGCAAAACTAAATCATACATGGGACCTGTCACTCCCAGCAGGACTGTAATATGCAGTTTGTCCAGTATAAAACCAATCTCTGTTTAAGAAAAACATTAATGGATATAGCCACCAGGTGACATTTAAAAGAATTTATTCTGGAAAAAAATCCTATGTTTAAAGTGTCCCATTGGTTGTAAATAACTTACTGAATATTCAGCAGTAAAAATTTCACTGGGCTACATAAAGCTACTTAATATCCAAAGGGGGAGTTACCCTCTCTGCAGAGAAAACTGGGATCTTGTTCACTCCTGTAAGAAACACTGCGAGAAGAACAATTAATCCACAGAAGTTGACAATTTTAACCTGCCATGCAGCTGCTCTTGAAGGCTGCTCCTTTCTTAACTTTAGCAAAAGACACAGAAATGTCATATGTGGTAGATGTGCTCAGTACATGCTCAAATAGGTACCAAAAATCACAGTGAGGAGCTCTGAGCCTTCCTGTTATAAAATTACTTCAGAAAAGTGATGCATTCCAGTACTTCAGTTGAGATTTGTAGGAACTCACCTGGCAAATATAAAAACAGAACTGCTCTGTAGGGAGCTGTTACTATCTACCTTCAGTGATTGGCTTTATAAAATAATTGCTTCTTTCATTACTCTCCAGGAAAAAAAAAAAGCAAAAAAAATTACGAACACTCCTGTCTTGCAGTAACTTATATGACAACAAATAAAATCTATATTTATTATACTGAGTAAGGTTTGTGTTGTTTAAATCTACAAGCAAACAAGCACAAGGAGGGTGTGGGAAAATGACAGAGGGTAAAATTCAAGAAAGCTGGGAAGGGTTATTCATATTCCAGCAGAAGATATAACAGTAAGGGAATTCTAGGGTGAAATACAGTGGCTAAATGCAATGCCCCAAACCTCTATAACACTCCCTACACAAAATTTGCTAAGGGAGATGAAAAAAGGGTGGAGGAGAATGAAGACGCCATGGCCAGGTTCTGTTTCAAGCCCTACAGGAATGGGAACTTGATGTTCCCAGGTAGGTGACAAACCACATAGCAGCTGCTAACCAAGGGAGACAGGAGATGTCCTGCTGCTGAACCAGCAACTGTGACAAAATTGCTCTCCTTAGGTGAACTTTGTTCATTACATTGTCATTGTCATAACTAACTCACTCTTGCATCCCAACATTACCCTCACTGGGCATGTGACCTTTATTCACTGTACACCTGAGAGCCCAGGAAGAGAATTTTGCACCTCTGGGCTGCTCTGTTCAGAGTTCCCATGATGGGACACTGACAGACTGGTCAGGCACAGGTGTCTCAGCTTTCCTGAGGCTCTGACTGACCATCAAACGCAGAGGATTTGAGGAAATCCTCCCTTTGTCATGACACAGGGATCCTGTTAAAAAGAAAAAAATCATTCAAAACAACTTGGTGAGGTACTACGGTGCACTGATCATTGACTGAGTAACGGAACAAGAGAGAAGTAAAATCTCACAACACACTGATGGAAACATTTCTGGAAGCAGACACGTATACAGAAAGACACTGCTTTATGGTAGCAAGGTACTTTCATAATCAAAACCATTAGCTTTAATCTTTCATTCTGAAATGAATATTCTAGTTGGATGTTAGTATAAAGCTGAACCAAATGAAGCATGAAATTACAGGAAGGTATTCTTATACTATTTTCTGCTTAAGTGCATCTGCATTTATTCACCAAGAGTACTCAAATTACTTTATAAATACCAGTATTCTATTTTACAGATGGGGAGGCTGAGATCCTGAATGGTGATGTTTTCTGCATAGGAATAACAAGCAGTTTAGCAACAGAGGTTTCACACCTAGTGGGGCTTAATTCAGACAGTGTTACCTCATGAGCCACACTCCCAAGGCATGACTATGCAAATAACTTCTGTATGTTTTTGTTTCTCTGGCAAATCCTCTCTCCAAGAGGCTTCAAGGTTGTCAAAGAGTAGTAAATTCCCTTTGTAGCAATAAGCAATAGAAATGCCTTTTTCAGAGTTCAAGCTAATCAAAAGCAGGAAGTTTTGGGTGAGGTTTTTTTGCCTTTATGGCATGGACATCAAAGCAACTTAACCATGGAAATAAATAAAAAAGGATTTAAGAAATTAGTTTATTGGAGACCAAGCTGCAACAGTATCCCAAACCTTGAATTTGTTAGCTAGACACACAGTGAGCTGGGGAAAATGGAGAGAGACACATTCAGAGTCCTTGCTCAGGGACTCTTGTCACTGATCAATCATTACTGTAAAATACAGAAATAGCCCCAGGTACACCGAGCAGAATAAAACATTGATTCTAAGTTTCTGAATGTTTTTTGCTTTTGAGCTTTTTTTAATGCTTTTTGAGATCTGTAAATATATATATGCACAACAGCAAAAGACTTAAGCAAATTACCTTTTATATCCTAAAACAGAAAAAAACCTACCTAGAATTTTCGCAGTCTAAATCAGTACTTTTCAGAGTTCAGTTTATTTTATAATAAACTTAAAGGCTGAAGTATCCAATGGCATAGCCTAATAAAGGAGATATCTTCTGGTTGTAAATTGCAGAATAATTCATAATGGTGGAAGAAATTTTATTTCCTAAGAAAATTTTGTGTCAAAAACATGTTAAATAAGAAAAATGTCTGGAGAGATGGAACTGCAGTGCCTGCATACTGAGTGAGAAGACTTTGGGATTAATTAAAAAACTACTAGCTACTTCTATCAGCATGCATTCTCAGACTTCGCAAAAATTCACCAGATATTATAAAGTGGCAGCACTAACCAAGAACAAACAAAGCAAAAGAATTAAAAAAAAAAAAAACCAAAACAAAAAAAACCACCAAAACAAAACACAAAAACCCCACCCTCTGCAAACATTTGCATCTAAAAAAAGTATAAAAGTTCAAAGTGTGAGAGAGAATAGACTTAAAAGAAATAGAACTTTTATATAATGAAATCTACTGAGTATCAAAAAAAATTGACCAAAATAAATCATCAGTACTGTTTGTGATTGACATTTAAATGGAAAAAGTTGATTTCAAAAATGTGACTTTAGGATAGTAATTTCTCTTTATTAGTATTATTGGTGCTTTACACTATGAAAAAAAATCCTACTACTATTATTTTTTTAACCTACATTTCCACCCAGAACTAGAAAATGAATACATCTCTAGCGCCATTGAATCCATTCTATTTCAATCTACAGGTATACTAATTCCTGTACATTTCCCTCAGTTCTTCATATGAAGGTGCTGCATCAGTACTTTTACAAATTATTTCTAGCTGATCCATCATCTTTGATAAAGAATGAGTAAAACATCACAATAGGCATCTTTACAAAACCTTCAATCCAGTGCTTTAAAATTTGGGCTGTCCGAATAAAGAGACACTCAGCTTCAAGAAGTGTTGGGGCCTGTGCGATGAAAAGAATGAAACGAAAAGCAACCCTGAGTAAATTCTTTTACCATCCTGATTTTATGTAATCAGGATTTTTGGATCAGGAGAATGGCTGGAACTAAAATTTTTAAGATCCATGAGTCTGTCCCTCCACCTCTGCACCCTTTCAGCCACGCTTCCGTGCATTGTCAGTTACAAAATATCAAATTTTTAATGCTTCCTTGTGAGTACAGTGTAAAGTCGCTATATAAAAGTAGGAGAAGCATCTACTCAGAAAATGATTACCTTTTTCTTTTTTTAACTCAGAAAACAATAATAATTAATCTCTTATGAATCAGAATACTCACTTTTCAAAATATGGTGATACATTAAAAAGTAGGTTAAATGTACTTTTTGTTGTTTTTTTTTTTTAATTATTTTTCAAGTAGAAGGAGTAGGAAAATTAAGAAATATAGATATTTTTACACTCTTTAGAATGAATATACAACAGGGGAGGGAGAACAGAAGCATGAGATAAAATGCCACATTTTATATACAAATAGCAACCAGGTAATAAATTATTTTGTGTTAAACAATGACAAAAAAAATTATTCTATAGGAAATAGGAAATAGTTTATCTGTGGGGCACAGGGGTCAACTTATGAATTCCTGAGACCCAAGTGAGAAGATAAAGCAGCTTCTAAGACAGCCTGTTTTCTCAGCTAGTCCTTTCACAGAAGGTCTTTCAGTAGAAGGCTGCCCAGGAAAAACAAGTTCTAGCTGGGACTTGGACTCAAAGATTCTTACTGGTCACTTCTAACCTGAGATATTAAATGGTTTATAAAATTATTGCATTTTCAGTATCAGCTTCAGCAGGCTGCCCTGGAGATTTATGACCCTAATCTCTCTCAAGATTTTACTTTCATTTAGACTATAGCAAGCCCATAGCCATGCAAAGGAAGGAAAACCCAGAGGAAGTTCTTAACTCAGAACAACCCTGAGCAGACTTAAAGAGAAAAAAAAATTAAATTAAATTACCTATTTTAATTAATTTTTTAAACTCTTTGATTAACTAGGACAACTGGTTCATATGAAATAATCATTCCTTCAAGAGTACTACTCAGCACCAGCATGTCTGTGTCCAGCCTGGAACAGCAGAACACTTGAGCATTGGCAAGAACACCCTCAGTGATGCTCTCCCACACACCCTGAGATGTCTCTTTGAGAGAAGATGCTGCAGCACATGGCAGTACCCTGTCCCTCATAGCATTGTCCTTGCCTTTCTGGTGCCTGTTTTGCAGCAGTTTAGAGGCTGGAGACACAGGCTGAAATAAAAGGTTATTTTGCATACTTGTCTGCTGGAGCAGGCAGGTTTTTGATCTCTAACCAGAATGTATTTGGTAAAAGGAGCACACCACAGATGCCCCCTCAGGACAGCCCAGAATTCCTGTCTGCCAATGGCACATAAGGTTTAATCAACATATGAGAAAGAAGGAGGGAAAGCATCTGCTGACCTGCTCTAGCCAAAACACAGACAATTTCATTCTTCTTAAGATGAAGTAACTCAGCTAGCAATCTCCTATTTTATTATGGGGGAAATGCAAGGCAGCCAACCATCCCTACTAAATCAAACTTTCCTGAGCTGGCCTCTGAAGCTGCAGTCCTCAGGACTGGAGCCTGGGATCTGCCAAATTAAAACATTAAAACATTACTTAAGTAATCAGCATTTTACAAGTACGAGAACAATTTCCCCTGTAGCCAAATCTCCATATGTGAGACAACAAGCAAATGTTTCCATATTTTAAATATTAACTTTTCTATAGACACACCTCATTTAAGATGGCATCTTGTTAACCTGCCAAGTCTCAAATAGCTGTACTATAAGAATGCTTGGTTATATCCTTACCTCTGTAAATCATTGACTTTACTTCAACAGAAATAACTCAATGTACATCAGCTATAGATCCAGCACACTGTTTATTGCTGAACTTGCATAGAATGAAGTGCTTTGAAAAATGTAATGTCCCTGTCATTCATTTCAGGAATGCATTTTCATGATGACTGGTCAAAGATGGCTTTTTCCTTGTATTTTTCCTGCTTTACTGGCAGCTATTATGGGCAATTATATTTATTTCAAAAGGTTTGTCCTCATCCTTCTTATAGGCTCCCTTTGAGCATGGAAAGATCACAACAAGGTCTCCCCAGAGACCCCTCCAAGTCTCTCGAGGTTAAACATGCAACAACCCAATGTACAGCTGGCATCCAAATATGACTATAAGTCAAACATCTTACTCTATATATAGGGGAGAGCCTGATCAACTCTCCAGCATGGCAGTGGGCTGCACACCAGGATCTCCCTTTGACTGGGGAAGCTTCTCAAAATTACTCCTTGAGGCAGAGCAATTCCTTGCAATAGATTTGCAGTTTGAATAACAGCACGTTAAACTTTGAAATCTTAGGTAAGTGGTATAAAGGATGAATCATAGACAAATAATCCTTTAGACACAAACTTTTGACCAAGTCTTAGACTAACTCTGGATCCAGCTGCACCCAAATTCTCCTCAGAAGGGAGTTCAAAAAGCAATGGAGTCCTTTCTGAAATTCATGACTCAGTGGGAGGGTGTCCCTTGCAGTTTTATCTGACCCTGTCTATGCAGTAAATCACCAGGTGTACCATGCCATTGGATCTTGTTAAACCTCTGCCACATTACCAATCTTCATTAAATCACTGTTTTAAATCAATAAATGTATTGCTGTTCTCTGTTACAAGAGAAGGCACAGCTTCATCCATGACACCTGGATGTAAGATTTCATTTACAATGCCTATTTTCAACACATTACCTACTGAGCAATCAATTTGCTACAACTTTCTTGACCAGTCAGATGTATATATTAAAAAAAAATCTTTTGAGCATCTGCAACAAAAATGTGGTCATGTGAATGTGTGAATTAGGAAGAGGTGTAAAAAAAACCCCACAAAAAAGAGAGACATTGAACAGAACTTTCATCTAAAAGCTATGGATCAGCACATTGAGTTTTGACACCTAACTTGGTTTCTTTTGCTTAAGCTATCATGGGGACGTTTCAGCTGGAGCAGATGTTCAGACCAATGGTTTTTGTCAGTAATTAGTTGTGACAAATATAATGATGAGCCTTTGGCTAACAGAGATATCAGAAACTGTGCCTGAGTAAGAAGATCAGAGAAAGTTTATGAAAGTGTTTATGTGTAAAAATAATATTAAAAATGACATCGGCAGTTTTACATCAAAGACTAATATAAAAAATGAACAGCCAGAGTACAGCAGAAAGTTATTGTGTAGCTTCTTTGGTTTTCTTTTTTTTT
>WEIU01022597.1:23672-38922 GCA_013389925.1 Aegithalos caudatus
TTTTTTTTTTTTTTTTTAATAAAATTAATCTAGGGATAGGGAACAAAATGAAGCATAAGCAATAAGTTCAACACAAAAGTGTTATTCTAAATAAAAGGGCAAGTCTCCCAGTAACCAACCTTTTATTATTTAGACTGTCTAAAATTACAAATAGCACTGATTTCCATCCAGGAAGCTGCAAAAAAGAATGAATCAATGGACCTTTTTAAGACAAGCATTGTTACCTTTATTCTGGTGGAGGACAAAACACTGCACAGGGACTATTCATATGCATCCAGTATTTACATAATATCTGGCAATGATGAGCTTTATCAGATTTCAATGTGTGCCCAATTTACATAATCATAAAAATATCTAAAAATACAGCCCCTGTTTACGGACTGTTCATGGACATCCTATTTCCTTGTTACACACAAACAAGGCCTCGCTGGAGCACACACAACATGCACAAAAGGTGGATGGAGAACCAAGCCACATTAATACTCCAGGCTTTTCTGCATGCAAGTGATAATATCTTTTAAATCATAAGCCAAAACATAGGAAAACATTCCTGGTGTGCAGACACAAAGCTGATTAAAGAGTCAGATTTTCAGTGGAGCAGCTTACTGGCAATTAGTTACCTGAATAAAAAGAAGATGGTCACAACAGAGCAGCCTCCTATGAGTTACAATCACCTTTGTACTTGGTAAATTTGTAATTAGCCAAAAGCACAGAAATATTTCACAGATTGTAAGAAGAACTTTTAAGAGTTCAGAGACTGTATTTAAAGAGAGGAAAAATATGAATTCACCACCAAATGTGGCCACTTAAAAGCTTAAAAGCAATGAACACAGAAGGCAATAGAATCTCAGAAAGTTTGTGGGGGAAAAAGTAATATATAGATATAGATCATGTTTTCTCAAACAATAGTCCTGAATTTTAGGAAACCATTCACTGAAGCATGCCAGTTGCTATTAGCCCTACAATGTTTGGGAAAAAAAGGGCCAGTAGAGTTAAATTGCATATTTTGTACTGGCAATAAAAAATGCTAAGAAACATAATATGAATGGTAGACTATTTTGACAGAGAAAACAGAAACATACAAGAAGAACAAGAATTCAAGTCCCAAAAGATCATTACTGGTGAGGTAACAAGTCCACTTCAGTTTCCTTAAGCTGCTTAATATAATTCATAGAGAGACTAAATCTGAACTGTCACAGCCTGACTGCAGAACTACCATGAGGTGGTGGGAATGACAGATTCTGATTACATGACATCACATCTTAGAAGAAAAGGGGAAAAAAAAGAGTTTGAAACTTAGGCCAAAATGTTCCCACTGGTGTGCCTTAGGTTGTCACCAAGAGAAATCTGTACTTTGGCACCTACGTCCAAGTGTCTTTATTTCATCACTCACAGCTACTAAATAAAGCCTTTGATGTGAGACCAATAGAAGATTCACCACCTGTATAAATCTTAACATTTTCATTTGCACAGCTACTTTCAGTATAAAACCTTAATTAAAAAAAAAACCTGAAAAAAGGAAAGTGCAATTTTCCTCACTCATGTTGAAACATATGATGCAGTTTTAAAATATATGATATACGGTTATATTTAAAAATATAAAAAACCCCATGCATGAAGGTATTTTTTAGTGCGTATGAAACTGTTTCAGAGACAACTATGGAAGTCAAGTCAGGCCTCTAGGTGAAAAATCACAGTGAATTAATTAAATTTCAAATGTTAATATGTTAGCATGTATCATATATTGGCTCTTAAGCATTAAAATAGTCTGAATATTTCAAGACAGATCACAGTGCATGAGATATAAAATAATCTCTTAGTTATCTATTACACAAATGGATTTTTCTTGCTGGAAGAGCTGAAAGTATAATAAGAATTAACCAAAATATATAACTCTAGATAAAATCTATTTTTCAATAATTAAAAAATGTTTTGCTAAATAGGGATTCATCTAGATATACACTGATATTTTCTTAATATCAAATAAAACATTAGATAACTCCACATGAGAGAGATTATACATTTAATTTCAAAGTGTTGTGTCTGTGTACAGCTCCATGTTGGTCACAGTAGGCAAGTTTCCAGCTTCCACACACACTTCCTTTCTGCTTTGGATAAATCACAAACACAGTCAACTTTTACAGGATTATTTCTCTATGCATTGTGTACTGTGAAGCAGAGGCAATTGCATCTCTTCTCTCAGGGTACTTTTGGTTGCATAGGAAAGAGGAAACAAGAGAAGGTTTTNTTTTTTTTTTTTTTTTTGTTTTTTTTTTTTTTTTTTTTTTCTGGTTTTGCATTCAAAGGATGTTTAGATACCTGTCCATTCAAATAGGCAGGTGCTTAGCCAGCCTTACCCTAAGAATGCCTGGTATATATCCCTGCAGTAATCAGAATGCAAAGTTTAGCACTCATTTGCAAGAATCATAATTAATACAGTAGAAAGCTTTGTTTAAACGTTGCCTTGGCTGAACATGTTCAGAATTAATGTCACATTGAATTCTTGCAGTTGATGCTTTCATTTACATTTGATATGGGACTCAGATCCCTTGTAAGAATTTTGGAAAACTGTGTATGAATCTTTATTTTTTTTTAAGAAAGCTCTTAGTGTTCAAGGGTGTTTCCCCCTAAGTTTCAAACTTGGCAAGAAGTTGCAGGCTTCTTAGTGATTTCCATTTCAAAATTTGATTTATTAAAAATACCCTAGATATAGTTTAATTTACTTGCAAATATTTTTTTTTACTTGTCCTTAAATAGAAAACCTGTGCACTTGAAAATTGTTTATTTCCACAGCAGCATCTGCAAATATCTGTGTAATGTCTGTTGAAATTCTATTCTGTAATTTATTGCAGCAGTATTTCTTCAGGCACCATAGTTGATATGGTTGTAACTAGTAGCTGCTTTAAGGAAAAAAAATTTTCTTTGCCTCTCCCAGCTCTGGATAAAGAAAAGCTCCATTTTCACTAAGTTTTCCTAGGTCAGATTTATTGTGTATTTACTCATAAAAAAGTGAGAAGAGAACAAGTGTAAAAAGATTATTCTTCTTATGATGTAACAACATGCTACACATATTGCTTGTGTCACAGAGACATGTATTATCACAAAACACTTCTCAATTTACCGTGTTTGGGATTGTCTGGTATATTTAATCCAAAATCATAAGGACCTTGCAATCAGTTATCAGTTAAATCAGTCTAACAGGAGTTCAGTTTATAGATGATAAAGTTCTCATGAGATCAAAACCTTTCCAGTTTTGCTCAAAATTCTGTCTTCTCCTGGCTTAGAACAAAACTTGAACCCAAAACTCTGTGGCATGTTCAGATCCATGTAATTTAGCAGCTTCCTAAAAGGAAGGGTTTATGACTGATTTGAAACAGTGAGTCCTCCCTGCAATGCACAATCAAAATACTTCACTAACTGCTGCAAATGTAACTTTCAGGTTCTGTTTTCCTGTGGTCCTGGAAACCCTAATTTGGGTAATCAAAATTTAAAGTTAAAAAATGCTCATTCTTCAAGTTGTGTCTTCTTATTGCTAAGTACTATAACTGGATAGAAAGGATCTCAACATGTGTGTTGTAAAGTTCACAATATTTGCTGTCTATTAACCTCCAAATAAACTTATTTTCTGTCTGCATTTGTACATGCATGCAAATTAGGTATATGACAAACAAGATGAATTCTATCTGATGAAAAGTAGTCTGGACTGAAAGTTATGCTGCAGATATTTTCCATCTAAAAATTCTTATCAAGAAAAGAATTCATTAAATTTACCTTAGATTAAACCCAAAATACAATATAAGCAATTGTTCTGATAACTTCAGCTGACAAATATCTTCTTAACGATTCTTCATACACAACATCAGGCAGTAATATAAAAAACATTTTATATATATGTTACTGATTTGACACATTTTTATTAAATTGCTGATTAAAAATGAAAAAAAAAATTATAATTTACTAAGTTGCAGGTTAGTAGTACTCCGTGTGTAAAACACATTTTAAAAAGAATTAATTCTGATTAATACATTTCTATCAAATGAATAATCTCTTGATTACTTTAATTGGAATTTGCCAAATGTACACTATTTCTACTACTAGAGTAGGCAATAAATTATATATGCACTTAATTTTATATGGCTTACAGGCTTGACAAATTGCTTATTCAGAATGACTAACTAATCTATCACTTTTTTAGCAAAGAGTACAAAGTGTAAAAAGAATCCTAATAAATTTACTAAACATCATCTATATACAGAATGAAATTAAACAAATTAAATTAAAATTTCATTTGCACACACAGTTAAGCAGGAGAATGTTCTCAGGTACAAGAAGTTAACAACTAAATGCAGTGAACATAATAACTAATTGCTTCCAGGCTCTAAAAATTTCTGCATTTTAAAGTAATTACCAACTCAAATTCTTTTTGCTTTTGTGGAACATTTGTTCAATAAAAGCAGCACAAAAGACAGAACACTCCACCCTATGCCTACAGTGCAGGACTGTTTTAAGGTTTCTGGAGAAAATGAATTTATAATTTCCTGAAAATGAAACACAATGCTGTAAACTTGACTCATTCATACACAGTGGCTGCTCTGGGGGGGCAATGCTGTCCTGCCAGAACCTGACCTGGTTTGGCAGCCTTTAGGCCCCTGAGCAAGCCAGGCTTAGTGGGCTCTGAACTCACACACTGCACCAGGTGCACTTCTAAACACAAACTCAGTGTCTTCCAGCAGTTACAGATACCACATCTTCTAAGAAACTTCCAGACTTTTACATGTCCCTATTTCCTTTTCCAGTGCGCAGCCCAAATTTAGCTGAGCTCTTCTTTCTGGGGGTCTGACTGTGCAGCCATATTGATGTGAAAAGAAGGATTTGGATATGTTCTAACTCATAAACCTGTTTTTTTACAGTTTGTGGATCTCCTAATGGCTTTCTCAGCAACCTGGTGAGAAGTATTATACAGACAAGTCATCTATACAGCAGGGGAAGCAGAAGACTTCTGCAGTATATAATTCTCACCCTGAGGCCTGGGTTCACATTTCCTGTAGGTCCAGGCATGAATACCCATGTATGCAAACTGATTCTGCAAGGGAAATGTAAAAAATGTCCCTCTACCACAGGTGTTTTTTGCTTTGTGGCACCACTAGATGGGAGTTATTCCTCCAAACATCCCATATTGTAACTATGGTTACAAAAAGAGTTCTTAAACAAAGATTCTTGGTGATGCAAGAATCTGCACCCACAAAACTGTAGTCAGGTAGAGGAAGTGTTTTCAGACACTTCTCTTTTTCAGCTTATCCCAGCATGGCTTTAAACAAGCTTGTTTTATATTACAATGCTTAGGTTAGTTTCTAACAGTTCTAGAAGGCTGAAACAAGGAGGAAAGGCCTGCTCTTCTGTTTAAGGCAGCCGAGGCAGTTCAATGCTGGCAAAAACACAACTGGTCATTCTTGCAAAAAAAACCCAAAACCAGAAGTCTTTCAGACCTTCATCAAAACTTGATGTCTGTCAATTGTTCTAGATTAAAATGTGTCAAGATTTTTACTTAGCTGTCAGCTTCTCAATAAAATGAAACCAATACTGGCACCTTTTTTAATATGGATTCCTTGAAATCAGAGGTGAGGCTGAGGACATTTACATTTCATCTCCTATGTTAGCCCTTCCTTTGTGGTTCAGCCTCTACAATTTAAGTCTCTGAGGAAGGCAGCAGTTCAATGCCTGCAAAGCATGTAAGCTGTGAGCCCCAGATCTCAGGCTAAAGAATAAAGAACCATGACACAGCTGTCATCACCGGAGTCTACAGGATTTTTAATCTTCTAAGAGTCTGCCTAATAACTGTTCTCTGCTTCATTGTCTTAGAGCTGTAATTTGGCCAAACATATGAGTGCAATTTTGACATCCACCCGTTAAAATCCATTATCTATCTGCAACAGTGTACAAAACACTGAAATGTTCAAAGCAGAAGGAAAATCAATACCAGCCCTTTAATGATATTATTCCAAGCATCTATATTAAGTCTGCAGATACCCTTTTCCATCCTGAATTTGCTATCAGCTGTTATCAACAGCCTGCTGAATTCCACAGGAGCTGGGAGAGTAAAGATGATAAATGCATACAGCTTTCTCTGTAAGCAGGCAATATTGTGAACATACTGATGCAATAACACTGAGATCAGCAGGCTTCTCTATTGCTAAAGATTTTCTTGCATGTTTACAACACAGGAACTGATGCCAGTGAGGGTTTTCTACATTCTATAACAGCAGTCCATCACAGTATGTATTTATGTAACTAGAAAAATGTATGTATTTATGTAACTAGGAAAAAAAAATCTAAAACTGTTTATCAAGTTTTGAAACTTGCTTGTAGCTTCATGGGAAATAGGTTGATGAAACAGTTCAGGACTGAAATAAATGAGCTTTGTGTAGGAAAAAAAAGAAAATGTAATGGAACAATTTTAAGGAATTGTCCAAACATCTTCCTTTTACAGAAACAATTTAGTTTTTTTTATTTGCATACCTCAACACAGTCTTAGATATTGAAGTTTCTCTATTTAGGTCGTGGTCTTTTAGACCAAAGCTTTGCCCCTCACAACTAAGAAGGGAGCCATTTCTTAAACATTACCTTTGTACTCCTGCCAATCTACAACCTACAGCAAGAGCTTCAGTACTCACTGCCCCACACTGCCTTTCCCTGGTGTTTTCCTCCAAAGCTTGGTGATAGAAAGGACAGCTTTCTTGTTAGCAGTTCAGTCATCAATGGCCAGAGTCCAACCACATTTCTGCTAGCTTACTTCTTTCTTCTTCTTTTCTTTCCTAGGTAAAAGCTTCTGCAGCACCTGGATGCTTCCTTACAGCTTAGACTCCCCTGCTCATCATTAGTGTAGCTAATGTTCAGACAGCTCTCTTTAATCTTTTCTGTGCAAAAGCACCACAATTATCCTTTCCATTGCATTTCTCTTCTCAGCCTTTGGCTCCCCTCTGCCACTCCTTTTCTCTCTTTTCATCTTTACTTCCCTTGTCCATTGATGTTTAACATTTCTTGACACATTTCTGATACACAGGAAACACATATTCCCTCTTAGAATCTCTGTTTTGTGAATAAATTAATATGCACAGAGTTAGATGACTTTGAAGGTAATAAAGGCATTTAAACAAGGGACAGAAGGATAAAAAGAAACTGCCTGCTAGTGTCAACTTTTTGACTTCTGTCTCCACGGAAATGAGGAAAGGCTCCAACTCAGTGATTTTATCATCCAAAATTATTTTATGTTTTACCATCCTTAGAAGATGGATTTAAGATACATTCTGTTGCACATTGTAATGTGTTGTCAGTATGTACCCCTTTTACCAGAGAGAGTGGTGTTCTATTATGTTCCACTGGTGAATAGGCACTAAAATTTTCCTTTCCCTGAGTTGCACAGCATGTGAGTGTGTTAGGGCCATGATATTGAAATCCTAATTCTTTTCTTTATGCAGTTAAATAACATTAATTCCATCTGGAAATTCCCAGTTCAGTCCTTGTTTTTTTGGCTGTCTTTTCACTCTCACACATTTCACCCAACCTGCTCATTATTCCTTGTATAAAGGAGATAATGTGTCATAAGGAGCTGTGGTATTATTTGTTAGACCAATTGATATATCCACAAAACACAGATCATCTTTCAGGGAAAGTCTTTAAATTTTATCTTGAACTTTATTTTCCACAATTTATCTCAATTAGGATATCCTTTCAGATGTTGTCATAGTTATATCTTTAGAATATCTTGTGTACTCTACTTGTACCATGCCAAACACAAATCTTCATGCCTAGAGGAACATGGACAGGAGAAAAAACCCTACTGCTTAAAGTGAAAGTGCATTTTCTTCATGCTTGTGTTCAAAGAAGAAGAAAGTACCAGATGGAAAGCAAAATTCTGCTAAGCCAGCATGAAACATTTATACTTTGCTCTTTGAAAGTGTGCCATCTTGGGAATACTGACTTAAGGGATACAGGAAGGAAAGAATAGAGCACTGGAAACTAGACAAGAGTGAAGATGTACACATCAGTAATTTATAGACACATGTTTAGTTTAGTCAGCTAGCTTGGATCCAAAATTTCTGCATGACAGTTATTCCTTGGAGGGCCTGTGATTCCCTGAAATCTGAATGTGGAAAGGAGAAGATTCACTGCTTCATAAAATTGCTATTGCCTCAAAGCTGGGTGTCCCTTCATCCCTTCAGGCTTAAGAAGAGCAGGCAGGAGGGCTCAATTTCTGCAGGCATAAAACAGTTTTTAGTCTGAGTAGGTCTGTGTCTGGTCCCCTGCTGCCATACTTTTGAATATTGTTATCCAGAAGTTATCAGTCAGCCATTTAATGGGTTTTACATTGATACTCTTGTGACATCTCCATATCTCCCAGACTTTCACATTCAGCTCTGTGATGCAGGAAAGAACAGCTCCAGTGGGGTCACAGCTCCTAGCAGAGCAGGCAGGTTTGAGTGACTTCCCAAAGACCAAGCATCTCTGCTATCCCACAATAGGGATAGTTACAACTGGAGCTCTCCAGAAGAGATAGGTACAAGCAGGAAATGGGGATCCCTGTTTGTAGCATTTTGAGGGACTTTCATGTAGCCTAGGCTAATTGCTTCAGGAATACTGTACCCACAGAACCCCATGAAGACTTCCAATCAATTGGTATTAAATGAACCCTCTTCAGAATTCAGCTCCAGGTGCCAGTACATACTCTCTGAAACATAAAATTATTTGGAAATACTTGGGATTTTTTTTTACTGATGAAACAAGATCTGCCTAATAAAAATCATCATGGTACGAGTGAGGGGAGACTAGACCATGAGACCCTTTCTCAAGAAAGGCTCCTTATCCTTTCAAAAAACATATTGAATTAATACCCATTATTTCAGAAACCTTTAGTAGCAAGTCATGTTTGCCTTTGAGGCTATATGACAGGGAGCTCATCACCGCAGAGAAGTTGCTGATCATCCAGAGAAACAAAACTCTGAAAGTTTACTTAAATATTTGGTGTGTTGTTTGTTTGTTTTGGTTTTTTTTCATTAAAAATGTCCAGTATAATCATTGCTTTTTCATAACTGTGCAAATGAAATAACTCAAGATATTTTTTTAGTTTAACACATATCTGATTCGCTTGCCCACTCTGCTTTTCCTCAAAAACTTCTTGTCCCTAAGGAAAAACTGTGTTGCAGAGTTAAAAGAGGTGTGAAAAATACACTATCTCTAATGAAACATTTTATTTTGAAGTCTATTTAAAAATGCAAAATTCCTTTTGAAATGGATTTATGACCTCTTTGAAGCTGTGCTAGATTGGGCAGATTTAGCTAAAAATTAAATTATCCACCATAAGAACAACATTTCTCCTGATTGCGCTGCTTAAAGCAGCTCTGAAAGAGCACAACAAAGAAATAAACACATCTCTTGCTTCAGAAGTAGGTGATTTAAACCCTGTTTCATTCCTTCAAAGCTCAACTCCATGTAGACTTGAACAGTTCATGATGTGTGGAGGGAGCATCCTTGACATCTACCAAGTCTTAAAGAGAGCAAGGGAGATCACTGACATTTTAGAAATGAGCACACCCTTTCTAAGCACAGACTTCAAAGAGGACAAGACAGAATGCTTTCCCTTCTTTGAAATATTCAACTGCTGAAAGAAACTGTATTTCCTATTGATTTTCATCAACTCCACTCAACTTACAGCTCAAACCTTGAGCATAAGGGGTATTTTGGAAGCCATAATTAAAAATAATATTCCCCTGGAGTTTAAGAGTGAATTTTAAATTATTGCAGTTATTTATTTCTTTGTTACTGTGTCTGATTTTCCTTTCTGTGAGGTCTTTCACAACTTTATCAGCTCTTGCCTTCTGTAGATTTTGTGCTTTTTCCAAAGTTTGGGTGAATGTTTGTTGGAATGTTTAAATGTTTGTTGAATGTTTGAATCTTCTCAAGTCTTGTTCTGGCACCCCTGTATTTAGTGGTGTCCTAGGTTACAATGTAAGATGTGCCCAGAGTATGTATTCTATCACCACCCTCAGGAGCTGTTGAAACCAGGTGGAGCAGTGTTTCCCTTGCCCCCTCCCTCTGGGCTATCTTCTGTTCATGGGCCATCAATGCCTTGCCCATGGCTCACAGGTAACTCCCTCTGGGAGTTATCTCTGTTAATGAGCAATCAAGGACACATTGTATGACTCATAGAATGATATCAGCCCAGTGTGAGATGCTCCACCCAGGGGGAGGAGCCAAGGATTCCCACCTGGATATAATCTGGGACAGCACAGAGGGCACTGGCCTGCTGGACTCCTGGAGGGCCAGAGCTACCAGACCTTTTCTACCGGATCACTGCTTCAACAAGAGCACTTCATCTGGACTGCTACCACCACCCTAACTAACAGGGTGTCAGGTTGTATAATTTTTATTTATTTTATTTCACTTTTATTCCTCCTATTAAACTGTATTTTCTGACTTGGAGTCTCTCACTGGTTTTACTTTCAAACCAGCACAAATGGCTCTTTGAGTTTCATCCAAACACTGAAAACAATGTCCTGTTGTTCATGGGTGTGACTGGTGGAAGAAGGTTGAGAGGAGATTGGTTAAGGGAGATGTGTCTGTGAAACTCAGTTCACTGAAAGAGTGTGGCTGCCCTGACTCAGCCAGGCCACAAGCACAGAGTCATTTTGTGGCTCCACACAACGCTGAGTACAAAATCAGACCAAAAACTTTTGGGAGAGAGCAAGGGCTTCAACTCACATATCCACAGCATCGTGAAGATGGACAGTGGGAATCACAGTGATGTTGTGATTAAACTCTATATTGTGATTACTGTGTATTTTTTTTATGTGCAACTTACAATAATATTGTTTTATATATCTTAAAATCCCCAAAAGGAGTATTGAACATTACACCCTCCACATGTGAAATGCCTGAAAGAAATTGGCCAGTAGGTATTGAATTCTGAAGATGAATCTGAATAAACAGCTGAGAAAAACCCCAAAAGGATTAAAAACAGTTCAAAGGAGTTAAAGGATAGAAGAAAAAAGTGTTCAAATCCTTTGTTTAAGATTTGATGTTAATTAAGTTAATAATTAACACAATTTTTAAGTTAATAATGACATAATTTTTTGAGGCATGAATGGTAGTCCTGGGGAAATAATCTTGTACCTGGTGGAGGCTGACTTATGGACAGGTCATTTCCCCCCCACCATCAGAAGCAAACGGGCCAACAGTACATGTCACTTTTTTAGTAGATTCTAAATTATAATATATTTTCAGAGGCAGTCATTACCCCCTTTATGCCTCCTAAATTTTGTATATTGTATTATTAATAATTGCTTTTATCTACATCATATTATTAACATATAATATTTTATTATATATTAATAAATTATATGTTTATATTATCAGAGTATTATTGCTTAATTAACAGATGACACTAACTTTCAGCATAAATATATTACCTAGCTAATTTAGCTGTTTATTTTATTCCTTGGGTAACTAGACTAATATGGACAGATCTAGGCAGAAATGTTTGTGTGAAGGGTCTGAAGCAAGTCCTTAGGCAAATTCCACCACATTTCAAAGAAGGCAATTTATGGAAAAAAATTTCTCTGCATGGCCTAGAGTTATTGTTTATTCATTTGATTTCTTGCCACGTAATGGGGCATAATTAAAGTAAGTTCTAGCTTGTTGTATGGGAAGGGGAGAGTTTGTGAACTTTGGACTTGATTTATTAATCACAGGCCTGATAACTAATTCAATAACCAATGTAGGTCTTCTTAAAATATTCTGAAAAATAGTTTAAAAGAAAGCTCAAAGTCTTTTAGACTGTTGAACAAGGTCCTCAGCATTATTCCATTGAAATCAATACAGAAGTGTATCAAAGGAGGTTTGCTGTCTGTGACTTGGTTTTCATGTAAATTCCCACCACTGTAACTAGCAGCATACACTGCTCAAGGCTTTTTACTCATTTGATTACTTACAACAATTACTTAGAGTGGGACTAGAGTGCTTTTACATTGTTTTGAGAGTGGAACATGGCCTCATTCTGCCAAGACCTTTGACTTAACATTAGTTTAAATTAATTTGATGGTGTGACTAAAAGAACATGAAAGAGGTGAAGAAAAGTGACTCCAGCTCCTCAAAGTTCTAGATTTTGAGTCCACATCCCAGATATTTGGACAATGTTCATTGGCTATTCCTGTCACTGCTGTCAACTTCTTACAAATATATTCTGACACAGAGAGACTGTGATAAGGGGGAACAATACACACATCTCTTGTCAACATGATAGCCCAAGGGAGTTAGGCTGCCTAAATATTTGTGGAAGCAGGACTTTATATTGCTGACCATTTGTGAATGGTCATGCCTTAGAAGAAAATAAAAGGAAACCAAAGGTTGTCATTATAGTCTACTTTCTGCCTTGTCTATTTATCTCTAAGACAAAACAAACAACATTAAACCTGAGAACTTGTCTGGTTTCATTTAAGGAAAACAAATACTCTGCACTGCTTTTAGTAAGTAGGTCAGAAAAGTCTCCAGGGCATCCAACACGCATTTTGTGTAAACACAAGTTGTTAGGCAAATGAACTTAAAATGGACACAGATTTTAGCATTTACATCATGATCTCTTCTTGGGATTAAAAGGAAACAAAAGAAGCTGTATGGCCTTACTACTATCTTAACTCAATGTTCCTCTTCCATGATGTGAAAAAGTGTCTCAGAAATCTTGGGCTTTGTAAGCTTAGGTGTAATACCAGTGTACATTTAATAAATCTTTGACTGTCACACCTCACCCCAGTTGACACAGACTTTGGGTATTAGCTGCCCATTTGAAAAGGGATTGAGCTCAACTTTCACACCCAAAGCGCAAGGACAATTTGTGTTCCTTCAGATGCTCCTGGGTTGTTAGTTCAGGAGACAGGGTATCAATCCTCAGGCTTTCATATCCCAAGTTAGGACTCATCTGTCAAACTTCTCAGTGTCTCACACAGTGTAGGGCTGCCACTGGCAGGTGCATACAGGGGGTTGGATACTTTTTCCAACAGCTGGGTATTGTGTGGTTAAAATTATCTCCCTTTGTACTCCAGAAGAGGTTAATGGAAAATGTTTAGTGAGGCAAATTTCAAACTGTGACCCTCCCCTCAAATTGTTCCTTCTGATTTGCACAGTCTTTGGGGTGATCCAGCTCTCTCTGGATTTGGGTGTTGTTGGAAGCTGTGAATTCTTCATTGGCAGTCCGTCCTGTCCTAGCTGGACTGAGAACTACAACTTAATTATTGGAATGAATCAAACAATCCATCATCTCCAAAAATCAAACTTTTTCTGGTAAGTGTATTGTCAACAGCCAAGCTGCAGTTCTCTTAGCTGTATTTGGTATTGAGCATAATTCAGTGAACAGTTTATGGATAATTCTGCCTTGTTATAGGTGATTCCCAAACACTTCCTAGTGAATATTCAATAGTCAGAAGCAAAGATGTTTTGCAGTGGGTACTCAGAAAATATGTCTTTCTGAGCAGATGAGTTCAGTTCTTGAAGCTGATTTTCAGTGTGACGACCCTGTTTCAATTTATTTTCTTGTGGCTGCACAAGACTTAAATGTCATGTCATTTTCCAAGCCACATGACATCAATATTTACTGATGTCAGCCATTTACTAGACTTGTTCTACCAGCATTCTTACTTTCTGGCCATCTAGAATGATGCATTTAAGCATAGTTTAAAGGTCTCCAGAATTTTTAGGCCTCCACAGTTCCTTTTACACCATTGCCTAGGTTAGGAACAGAATAGGATGTCAATAATTACCTCACCATATTGCCAGTAACAAACCATCTGTGTGATGGACTGAAAACTCATTACATTGTTCCTTAAAATTAAGTAAAGCTTCTTCTAATGGAACTTAATCTCATCAAACCTGCAGAGAACTATTGCCCTAATAAACCAGATCAATTGAAATTCTGTTCTCTAGCATGGGACTCCCTCCTCAGTGTTATAATAGGTAGGTTTGCACTGTCATACATTAGCTCTATTGTCATTGACCTGCTAATTGAACCCTTTGCCAAGTGGGAATAATCTGGTAGCTAACCCATAAAATACTAAGTGTTCAGAATGACAATAGGATAAAATACATTTTGTCTCAGTAATGAAGCTGTAATTAGGCACATTACAATTCCATATCTATTCATAATAAGGGCATATAACTACAAGCAAGCTGGGAAATACACCAACCTTAATTTCCAGACAAGTGTTATCCGTCAGATATTTTTAAGGATATACACAGAAAACAGTAAGGCATTTTGTAAGTATACAACCTGGGTCATTACTGTGCCCTTCCTCCTCTTTCATGTTTACTTCCAGAATTTGATTTTTAGAGGAAAAAAAAAGTACACTTTTTGTTTTAGGGTAAAGATTCAATCCTAGCTACTCTGTAATATGCTTTTGAGACATGTGGAGGAAAGCCAGTGCTTTCCTAAATGCTAAGTATTTTCTTTGTTTTCTTTGTTATTGTAATATTTTCCCATCACTTTAGAAAACCAGCCACCTTTCCCCTCTGAAACAAAAGATTCCATATTAAATGTATCTATTCTACACTTAAAAAGCATCTAACATTTGAGGAAGAAAAGAATAGAAATAGCACAGCATAAAATACAATCTCTTCTTTGTGGAAATTTCTGTCATATTTTATCTGCATCCTACATCTACATATGAATGGACAAGTATTCATCGTGAAACCATTAGGCCTTCACAGGATGAAAGGAAATATAAATAGTTTGAAAAATGAATAGAAATACACATGCAATATGTGTGCTTTTTCCAGCATGATGTACAGTATTTTTCTGCTCCGCATTAGACCAAAATGCGAGCACATTAAGGGCTTAAAGAATTGCAAGAGTTCAAAAATATTCTGATTGGAACCAGAACTAGATCAGAAATATAAGCAGGCTTTGAGCTACTGTACCTTAACTCCAGCCAAACTCAACGAGCCCTTTGTGAGATCATTTAGAGTGCATGTGTAAATCCCTGCTTGCCCAAGGCAGTCCTTTGCAGCTANCCCCCCTTAAAGAAAAAAAAAAAATTCTTATCCTAGATCTTCAGAGCTTGATTTAACAAGTGTCTCCCCTCCTTTAAGCTGTACTACCGTAGTCATACCATAGTTGCTGTGCAGAAGTTGTTCTGTCAAAATATCAGCACCCCATCTTATCTAAAAAACAATATCAGTCTTATATTGTTCTGAATTCTAAAAAAAAAAA
>WEIU01022622.1:1126-19144 GCA_013389925.1 Aegithalos caudatus
AACCTGATCTTAAATAAATTTTAATTTTGTCTAAAAATAATTATTTGCAGAATTTGCAGTAAAAGGCATAGTGCAAAGTTTAATGAAAAGTCTGAATGCAAGTAAAAGGAGTAAACCCACATAATTTTGTTTAGCATAAATGTTAGTTCAAGTGTTTCTTTTATCCCCATGCCCTCTGACACTGGTCAAACTAAGACATCTCATTTCCCCCAGATAATGGATGTTTGTAGAAGACAGTCAAGATTTGGGGCATGTCCTTTTTATCCGCATAGCTAATGCTCATCTTTCATGAGAGAGGAGGAAGAGGATAGAAAAATATATAATTCATTTTCAGATAGTCTTATGCCTCTAGTCCTTTGGTGTTCATCAATCCTATTCTTATCATTGCTGCTTCTCCTGTTTTAGAGACGTTCATATTTAATTAACCCAGCTGAACAAATCACATCCTTCCAGCCAGACTGGCTTTCATGCAGCTGAACACTGGACATTGACAATTAGGCATTTGTTGTCTAGATTCCTTTTTGGAAGCAAAGGAAAGAAACGGGCATTTGTAGCGTGTGACTCACATGGTCTATTTTAGACATCTGTGTATACTCAAGTGGGAAGACCAACATGCTAGAGACACCCATTTTTCTCCATCAACTATAAAAGAAGCCTTGCCATCCTGCACAGATTTAGGGATTGCCAACCTTAGGTGGGGTGATTCTCATCCTTAAGGACTGTCCTTTTACTAGGCTAGGTTTTCACCAAGGCAGTGATTCATTATGAAGTCCTGTCCTCATCTTGCAGAGCTGGGAAATTTCCATGTCTCGGAGAAAAACTTCTCATTCTCCCTCTTTGCTTACCCAGCAATTACAGTGTAGCCATATATTATGTAGCTGGGACTGTGTGTGTAACTTGGGGGAAAAGCTCCTGTTTAGGACCAATCCTGGAAGGGACCCCTCAGTGCTGGCATTAACTGCTTTGGGAGGTTCTGGCTCATTTTCATGACATCGGGGTAAAGGCAATGAAAATCTGCCCTGCAAGACCTGGGCCACAGACAGGAATTCCCAGCACTGCTTTTCTCCATTATCTCCTACAGTTTCAGGACTTTGCCAGCATTCCATTTGCACCTGCAAATGTTCCCACAGCAAAGGAAAAGAAATTGGGGTAATCCATATGGAAGCTGAAACAAAGAAAAGTTTTCACAGAAACAGTGTTTGTAGTTAATAGAACATTGTAGATATTCCAAAACTGGTGTAATGGTGGAGAACTGTAGAAGGGAGGGAGCATTTAGAAACATCTCTAGTGTCCAAGTATGAACTTCTTCGAACAATTTCGTATAAGCTGAACCTCAGTGCATGTGCTTGCATCCAGTGGTGAACTTATACTGGCTTAAGGCTCCTAGGGCCTCAGTCAGAACATCACATTAAAGCACTGGTGTGGGGTGCTGATAAGATTTCTCTCTGAAAATATCATCCAGGTTAACTTTGTCCCAGAAGACTTTCCTTGAAGCTCCTATCACTTCAGCTTTATAAAGCATCAGGTATTTGATCTGCATTTAGCATAAAACCAGCATGAAGTCATGATGTCAGCATAAAGAGCTTATTGTAGTGAGCTTTGGGAAAAAACAAAAACAAAAACAAACAAACAAACAACAACAACAAAAAGTGATTATGTCCACACCTGACCTACTGCAAAATTTTATCACATTGGGTGATCTGCCAGAGGATCCGATATAATTGTCTGTGGAGCTTAGATTCTATGCCACTACACTTATATGAACTTACCTGTTTGTTCCAAGGAGAATAAAGAGATAGTGATAATAAACCACCTATTGAACGTGTTAGAATGACAAAGGTGTTTGTATTGCAACTGCAGTAGTACTCTCTTCCTCTAAGGAAAGGTAAGTAAAGTTTTCTGGTGCCTGGCAGAAATAACAAAAAGGAGATATTCTCATTGTAATTAAAAAGAAAAAAAAAAAATTTTAATAAAACAAGAGTGTTATTCCTTGATTTATTAATTTTTAGTTCCATATTTTTTAGTAGAAAACGAATCAAGAAAAAGTAGACATACTGAGTTTTTACTACCCCTTTGTGATTCAAACAATATTCCAATTTCTTGCTGGTGTAGATTTCATTAATTTAAAAATCTAGGAATATTCTCAATATCCTAGTTATTCATCTGTGTTACAAAGCACACTAAGGCTTTGGGTTTGAAAGCTAAAATATAGCAGGCTGTTAATGGAATTTATATTTGTGCTCCCAAGTGATTTAAATGAAGTCTTGAGGGTAACCACAATCCCTGGCGAGAATTCTCTTTCTTATTAAAGCTGACCTGGACAGGACTTGCATTCAAGCCACATTAAAATTGTCTAGAGAAAAGAATCTCTATGGGGAAAAACACACATTCTTCTTGTCTCCTTGCTTCTGACCAACCTAGCATAGCACTGCATCTTAGTCATTAGCAAGGGAGAGAAGGAAACCAGTACTTCCCAGTTCTGGAAAAGAAAACCACTAAAAAAAATACACTTACTAGATTCCACAAACTAATAATGAAATATTTGTTTGATCACCAACAACTTACTCCTGACCTCATGAACTGGAAAATATTTTCTGTTGTCCTTGGGTAAGTTTTGTGTTATTTTGTATCACACGATGCAACAGTTTTGTCAGTGGATTGTTTCAGGGTTTCTTGGGATGCATGGAAAGGAACAACTTAAATAGGTGACTTGCTTGGATTTTAAAACTTTTATTTATTCAGTACACTTCAATTTGCTAATTATTTGGCCCAAGAAGAAGCAATTGGCTGCCAATAAAACATTAGCAATAAGTTATCTGTGATGTTCCCTCTACAGAGTTAGCACCTGCATTAAATTTTTGTTCTAAATCACCCACCAGGGTCTGCCTCAGTCTCTGCATTAATAAAGTAGGAAAATTGGTAGAGAAAAGTTAATTGAGATACACAACTCCCCTCCTAAAAACAAATACTATGTTATTTGCATACATATTTTCTAGCAATTTGATATTTTAAGGTACACTTATTTTTTTTTGCATTTACCTGGCTCAAAGTTACTAAAATTGCTTTTTAAGTCCAAAGCTGAAATTTCCTAAGTAAAAACTTGCCTGCTAAGTGTAAGTTTTCTTGCTAAATTTAAAACTGAATTCTTACAGTAAAATGTATGAAGTTATTTGAAATTGGATGTGTAGTTTTATTGTACTACTTTTTAATGAGGAGGAATATTGATGGAATACTTTATATAACTCTGTGCAGTGCCAGCTACTTTGTAACTGCTATCAAAGTTTAGGAAAAAGAGATCAGCTTCTTTTTAAAAAGAAGTTGAAAAAAATCAAAGTACTTAGGAAAGGATTGAAAATTTAAAGGAACATAAGTTTTGTGTGCAGATTTTAATGGTAGTAACTGATTTTCTGACAAAACTTTTTAAAAATATACATGATCATGTGCTATTTTTTGAGAATTATAAGAAATAATTTTTTTTTTTAAGCCAGATAGCTACTTGAACAGAGAATTATCACTCTAGTGACTTACATCAACCTTAGCAGGTGATTTGAACTGTCTTGCTGGTAGATTTGAAAACAGTGTGAAATGTATCCAGTCACTGGCCATATGGCATGGATCCACCCTTCAGCATGAAAGCCGGTATGTGGCACTAATGTGTATTTCAGAGGCAAACTAACTTCCAAATGGCTGAAGGATACCAGCCAGCTGCCTGCATGGTCACAAAAATGCAAAGGGAGAACACTGCTGAAATCCTTGAAGTCTCCTGTGCCTTTGCACCAAGTGTTTGCCTTGTAGAGCTCTGAGCAAAACCAAACAGGAAAGATCATAGATCTCTTGCACTGCCAAATATTTTGTGGTCTCCAGGAGCTTGAGAGTTGAACTGAGAGACCTGTGTGGTATGGGAGAGGCCTGGAAGGGATTGTTTCAAGTCGGGAGGCAGTGACAGCGCTGCTGGATCTCAGTAGCCTGCTGAGGTGCCAGACAGCATCTTCCTTGGAGCTTAAAAAGGACCAGTGAAGTGATCCAGCAGCTAGTGAGTTTATCCATTAAGGTCAGGTGAAGTACAAACTCCCTAACTACAGTGCTTACCAGAAGGAGGGGAAAACACTGTGGAGTTTGTGAAATCGAAGTTATATTTTTTTCTTTCAAATATACTCTCCAATCTTTAAAAGTTTATTGTGATAGTTTTCCTTTTTTCATCCTATACTGTAGAAGCAGGAAAATACCTTTTCTCTAAACATTAGAAATCCTCTTAATGTTGCCTGAAGGTGGCCAGGGGCAATAAAGCATTCTCTGATACTTTTTTTTCTTTGATAGACTTTTAACTTACTGAAATACAGCTGGAGGGTATGTTGTGAAATACCATCTTTTAGGCATTCTTTTTGCTTGCTCTTTGCACCCAGATCTTTGTTTCTTGTAGTAATTGTGGTGATCAAATCCTTGGGATGCCTTTCTCCAGTGGGATCATAATGTGTTTGGAATGAATGAAATATGCATGGGTTTGCTACAACAGTACCAATCAGATCAGCCCCAAAAATACCTGATGTGAATTCTGCTTTCGGCTGCTGTTGCTGCTCCCTGGCCAGAAACTCTACACTCAGGCTGCTCTTTTTTCCCTTCTCCCTCCACTTCCCTAGCTGAGTCCTATGACTTTCTCCTCTCCTCCTCCTCCTCCCTCTTTTCCGAAACTCATTGTTCTTAGATTGAAAGCAGACACCAAAACCACCATAAACTGTTTTCCTTGGTTTGAAGCAGCCCTTCCTTTGCATTCTGTGTGTACAGAATGATTTGCTAGCAGTTCAGATCAGGCACCATTCACTGAAGAGAGCAGGAAAGACTAAGACGTGCATGCTGAAAAATTCTTTAAGAGGAGAAATTGCACTAATCATAATGTAAAGACTACTTCTTGATGTTACAGGTCCCTCAGGAGCAGGGCACCACCAACAACAGGGCATCAGCTGTGAAAACAAATCCCTTGGGATCTCACCATGTAGTGGGTGGCAATGTCTCCTGACCAAACTGGGCCTAGTGTAATGACATAAAAGGATTTTTATCACTGTATTAACATTATCACTTGATCGGTCCTTAAGAGCAGCTGAAAAATTTCAGTTCCCATTTAAGACTCACAAACAAGATCACTTCTGAGTCAGGTCTAGTTTTTTTTCAGGTGTGAATCATCAGAAAGACTGATTTGAGGGTTTTTTCTGATTTGAGCCCTGCTTATTTTAGTCTCTAATGAAGGACAAGAGAATGTGGTTTTTCCAGTAATTCAGTTCATTGCATGGTGGATTTGACTTTGATCATATCTATTGTTCTTTTTTTAGTCTTTTAGAGGGATCTGTCACTACTGAGTCTGTGATTTTTGCTGTGAAGGAGGAGTGTGAATCAGTTTAAAAAAATAAAATGTACCAAAATAATCTTTATTAGGCAAATACCTCAAGGCTGTTAGTTTTTCCTCCCATGGTGAGAACCAGAAGATTTTTCAGCTTTGTGAATAAAAATCTGCAACTGCCCAAATGATGCACATCCTCACTTTTTCTGCTGTTTGGGGCTCCTTGTTACACATTTCATCACAAATTGAAGGGCTTTGCATTGAAGGGCACATTCACAGCCATTCCAAGTTATCTGACTAAATTCTTTTTTATCCTCCTAAATGATGAAATACAACAGCCAGGAATGAAATGCATTTTCAATGAAAGCATTCAGGCCTCTGTGAAACTTGCTCCCTCTGGTGTTTCAGCAGAGCCAATGCTTGATTACTTAAATCCAGAGTTATCATTTAATTACATTATAGTAATGAGGGCATTTTTAATCTGTAAAATTATTATAAAATCTTACTGTATCTTACTTTAAAAAAAAAAAAAATATGTTGTTCAGTCAGTGTTTTCATAGAAACATTCAGGTGTGATTGCAGTGAATGCAGAGCCACACACATACCTTCCCATCTTGGTCTGAATGCCATCTTCCCTTTATATAATCCTTTCATTTTACTATAGTATTTCATTGTATTCCCAAGTTTTATGGATTTAAAGAAAAATAATTTGTCTAATTTTGGAAGCTTTATGTAGAAAGCACTTATTACTTCTTTAAATATATGTAATGTGAAGCTATTTGTAGCTGTCAAGCTAGAAAAAAAAAAGCCACATAAGCATGCCAATCATGATTAAGTGATTTAAATAATTTCCAGTTCTGCTGTATTAGAATTTGGACATGTTCTTACAACTCAAATAAGATTGACTGGACAAAATATGAGGCACATATCATGTAGGCAAAGTTTGTACATAGCAATTGAAGTGTTTCTTGCATGCCTAAGATTGTAAGTCACTCAGACAAGCTTCTTACTGCACTGTGGGGAAATGCTGCCACCTGTTTGGTTTAGCTCTCTGCAATAAGCCAGAATACTTTTCCCAGTCTAGAACTCCTGCAGTCTTCTTTATATCCATTTTGTTTGGCTCAAGCAAAGAATATTTTAAACAAGCTGGAAAGAAAGGAAGAGTTTAAACTTCCCAGGTGAGCATTGGAAAGGTGTTTTTAGATTGGCATGTTACGTGGGGCATGTTGCTGAGCTTGCAAATGGCATAAAAAGTTACTGCCTGACAGGTGAGATGGAGTGACTGATGGTATATGTGTACATTAAACTGTGCCCCCACAGTGAAATAAAACCCTTGCCTAAATGAGGGAGTAAAGAAAGCAGGTACAGGTTCTCGTCTGCCAGATGCTTAGATTTGCTTATTTGATCTCCTGTAATCATCTGCAAGAGAAATTAAAATGGGAGCAGGAGTAGGAGCAAAATCTGCTTGTGTCTTTAGAGTGAATAAAATACTATTTAGCTGATGCTCAGCCTCTTCTACTGAGGAGAGTAAGATCCTTGTAAACCCTTATGCCACTGAAGTCAGTGTGAATTTTGTCATAGGAATATGAACAAATCATTAGGAGGCATACTTCTATCAAGCTATAAAATATCTGTGGTACACTGTTACCTATGGTCAAATACCAATCAAGAAGGACTTTTATTACCACAATGTTTCTGGTGAGGTAAAATGAAAGAGCATGAGGTTTAATAAAAATTCCAAGAAAACTGTTATTGTATACTCCCTATATTTCTTTTTCATAACAGCATGTGATACTTTGTAATAATGCATTTCTGTAGAAGAATGATTGTACATGTGGAAAAAGCCATAAGTAATTCAAATGCCTAACAATTAAAAATAAGCAATAAGACTTTATAGTCCTTTGTCTAAAGATTCTTGAAATCTTTATGTATAATTTAAAGTTTCTTTAAGTATAGTTACTGTTTTATTCTATCTATTAACCCGTAAACTTAGAACTGTAATGGTAATAATGGTATTTTCCATATAAGTGTATTTCTTTCTCTACAAATACATCTTACATGCATGTGTGTAATATGTGCAAATTGGATTTTGTTTTATAGAAATTTTTAGCAATGAATACAGATATGAGCAAATTCTTGAGAGAATATATCTCTCAGGCATATATTTCCTATGCTATTGTCAGACAGAGTTATGTCTTTGATACACAAATGGTTTCTAATGCCTGAAAATTTGCACTTAAAAAGGAAAAAGAAAATATTACTTTCATTTTTCTTTCTTTTTGCTAATCTTGAGTCTTTATACAGCAGAGGAATCCCTTTTAAAAAGCAGCCACTATTGCTTATTTAATTTAACATTGCTCCTGATAGGAGTGTTTTAATGAAAAAAAAAATGTACTTTGTGTCCTATATCACTATAATCTGTCTAAAGCCAACATTCATTCTAGAGACATTTCCATATTCAATTAATTTCTTCCAGCAGAAAGGTAGTAATAAAAGAAAACTCATACAACAAATGATATTAACACAAGAATCTGACATTAATGTTCAGGTGTCAGTCCAAAATAATAAATGAATGAGGATGTTGTCTCATTTTTGCAGAACATAAGGTGCTGAATGCAAACATAGTGTGCATATGTCATTGGTTTAGGCAGGAATGGTAATTTAAAGACTAAAGGAGAAGTGGGTCTCCTTGTATGTCTGTTTTCTTGGAACTTAATAACCAGTCCCACAATCTGGAAAACAAAAGAGCTGTTTGTGTGTCATCTGGTTTCTTCATAAATATTCAGGGAAGACCTTTGTTGCTCTGTGGAAACTGCCTCTACAAGCATTTTAAATATACAAATATGAATTCTTCATGCAGTCTTTGCTTTCATCAATACTCCATCCTGTTTGGCTAAGCCCCATGTAAGTGGAATTTGAATGGCAGGACTTCCTTCCTTGCAGCCTAGCAAGGGTTCAAATGGTAACCAGGCACTTGCTTTCTGCTTTTTCCTATCAAACTGTTAAATTGAGCAAGAAAATTGGAGCAAGGCTGGTGAGAGAGCAAGAAAATTGGAGCAGAGCTGTTGGTGGAGGAGGTGCATGGAAACCTTCCTGCTCTGCAGCCTACCCACCCAGGAGAGCAGCACACCCAGGAGTGCCCACTGCTGTAATGAGCAGGGCTGGTCCCAGCCACCCACTGCCAGGTCTGCCAGCCACTGCAAGAAACCTGAAGCACTGAGTCCTGTAAAGCTTGCATTAACAGAAACAGCAGCAGCATTTTAGGATACGCTCTGTAAATACACTATAAATGTAAGAGATACGCTTAAATATTTTCAGGAAGATTTGGAACTACAAGATCTTTAAGGTCCCTTCCAACATAAACCATTCTACTATTCTATTATTTTATATCAAATATATAAATTGCCTTTAATTTCCATAATTTCTTGCTAGTAGCTGCAGAGATCCATACAAATATGACCTCAGAAAGCCAAGAGTTCTCATCTGTTTGATGTGTTGTTTGGATAATGTTAAAACAGGTGAAGAATCAAACCAGGAGAGATAAGAATACAGAGTCACAGAGCACCCAGAAAAATTTTCTTCATAACTTTTAATTAGATTTGTCAGGACTCTAAACTCCAAAATTCTTACTTGCAGCTTTACCATCACTGACCTTTTCAGTGCTTTAAGTATAATTTTAAGTAATCTCTTCTTTTCCATTCTCTGTAAGATAGTGATGAACTCAACATACAGGCTTTGCAGGAAATAATTTCATTTAGTTCGTGCCATTTTTAAGCATTCTTAATGGAGGTCGTACATCTTGTTAAATTTCTGGAAAGCAGCTTTTTTTCTTTGTTCTCAAGCTGATTCTTGGCCAATTAAATAATGGAGTCTTTGTGCTCATGGAAGTGAGTGCTTTAGGGAGTGCTTGCTCCTCTCTCAACCTTCCTATGGCAAATGACCTCCTACAAATGGGAAAGGGATGGTCAGTGATGAAAGTAGCATGAAGTCATCAGTTTGTATCTCTTTTGGTTGGATAAGACTCAGACGTCTTGTTCAGGTTAGCAACAACTATAACTAACAGAGCTGTGCTGCTGCTCTTTGCTGAATCCATTCCTCTCACTTGCCTGCTAGTAAATTTTTCTGATGTGACCATTAGTGTAATTATCCATATCACATTGATAAACATGAATGCTAGCATCACTCATTAAAGTAATGGGTGGAGGTGGGGGTTATATGCAATCACAGTACTTTAGGGAACTGTAGAAAATAACCTGCATTTAGCACACCGCTGCCAAAATGATGGGTACGTGTTCCTAACAGATAGCTTTCCAGACTCTTTTTAAAGACCTGCACTGACAAAGATCATACAACCTCCTTGGCAGCTTTTCCAGTGCATCAGTACCACTCACATCATAAACCTTCTTATAATTTCTAATCTAGTTTTACAGAAATGTATGATTATTGCTTCTTGACTCATTGACCTTGGTCTCAGAGGAGAGATTATTCCTTTTTTTTTTTTTTTCATTTTTTTTGCCCCAAGCACGAGCTTTCTACATGTTTGAAGACCGTTATTATTTCCATCTTGGATTTATGTTTAAGCTGTCAAATCACCCAGTGTTTTCCATGAAGCGTTCCCCCCACACCCACGCCCTGACCTCTGACACTTGCTGTGTGAGGACCGCCGCCATTTGTGACTGTGGAACTGCACGTTCCAGTTCCGTTCCGTCTTTTAGAAGTTTTGTCTAGGAATTTAAGAAGGCTTCAATTACTAGAGAAAAGGGGAAGACATGAATAGCTGGGATGTGTTTTCCCGACAGCCGCGGTGTGAGGGTTCCCGGTAGCCTTGATGTCGGTGCTCTGAGGTGACGGCGGCGCGGCGGCCTGCGCGGTGCCCGTGCCGGTCCCGCGGGGCTCCGGGCCCCCCTCGCTAGATGGCACCACCGGACCGAGGGACCGGGAGGGAAGGAGCGCCGGGAAGGATGAGCTCCTGCTCGGGAATTTGCTCTCTTTTTGCAGTGCCCTGTGGCTGGACTGTTGAGATGGAGAACAAATACGCACACGTGGAGGCCTTGCTTCCTCCAGCTGTGCCGGCTTCTTAGAGATCAATGAGGGCCTTTATACTGCGTTTCACTGTGCAGTCGGAATGTACCCTGACTCCTTGTCATTTAAGCTCTTTGAGTCTTATCCAGATGGCCCTTCTTGGTACATCTTCCTGTTAATATTTCTTTAGTACACAGGGACTGAAAATATACTTCTCCAGCCAGATTTATGCAGCTCTATAGGCAAGAACCATGAAAAGCACTTGGTATATGTGTGATTTGAGAGCTGTATTAGCAGGATAGCTAGGGTGAAATCCCAGGAAAGAAGAGTAAGATTTTCATTTTATGTATTAAAAAGTGATGGTAAGCATAACAGCAGGTGATATTTCACCTACAGAAGGGCAGTTATTGTTGAACACTACTTGTAAGTTATACAAATAATGAGATCACAGAAAGCACACAACTGGTAACTTTGTGTATACACAGGGTAGTCATAAACATGAGAGGTGAATAGCTTGTTGTAGCTAAGGATTAGCTTATGTGCCAGATATATGAGTAGCTGCCTACAAAACAGTATCTTTCAAGCTGCTCCTGTATATACAAATGAAACAAAAATGGGATAGAAAAGGGGGAAAAAATCAGACAGAAAAGAAGAGGTAGGAAATACGTGGAGATATGAAAACCAAACCAGTATTAAGGATAGGTTTCATTCTATTAATAATTGTGCACTTAAATAATCACAATAATGCACACTTATAAATAGGGAACATATATTAGGATATCTAATCAAATTAAAGAAAAAACTTCTCCTGTGCTCTCAGAAAAGTAGGGATTTTTATGATCACAATGTAAGCCCTTTGCATGTAGCCCTGGAGTTTTGAACTAATCACATATTACCAGTTGAACTACAGGATCAACTGTTCTTTCATGTGCTTCTTTTGCCTGTGTATTTGTTAGAGAAGTTTACCACCTGTGTAACATTAACATTCTCAGTATTTTTAGCAACATCCAGCTCTGGTCAGGCAGAAATAGCACATTTTCTAAAATAATAAACTGTTTTCCAGTGATGACAACTCTGTGCTCACCTTGATTTATTTCAAGGGGGTGACCATAAGGTAAGGGTCCATGGTGGGCTAGGAAAAACATGACTACTTGGATTAATAGTGGCTGCAGTGCTATATAAACACTTAATACACTGAAGGAAATGTTTAAGCAGAACACACACAAAACATCACCTCTGCAAATATTTCATGGGTCATTTCCTCTTCTACTTATTTTCTACTCCTGTGGCCTATGAGAAATTTACTGCAAAATTTAAAATGCTTTTGTAGCTAAAGATAGGTCTCCAATGAAAAAGGGTCTGATTGACTAGAAATTTTCCTAAGGAAGCTAAGAGCAGATGTTGTTTCTTCTGGCTTAATATTATAAGGCAGGAACCACCACACTCCCTCCTTTCTGAGGTGAGGTTCCCATGCTCTTCTGTCAGGAACAGCACAGAACCTTTAGCTATATTTAGAGGGAAGTCCTAATGTCTAAATTAGAAGCTATTACTGCTCTGACATCTCTTAGCTGAACATCAACCCCTTCTTCTCCCTGTGTAGCAGGGGATAGAACCAAAGACTTCTGATGGACAGTCCAGAACGTCAAGGCTGTGCAAGGTTTAAGGACTGGCCCTAACCAAAGTCAGCTTCAAGGTGAGGCTGTATAATTTCTTGAAAATGTAGCTTGTTAACAACTTTTCCCCAAAAACTTTTCAAGCAAGCTTAAAAAGTACCAGTTCCTGACATCCACCACCATTTCCTATCTGGAAGAACCCCATTCAGTCTGCTCCTAATCTTCACCCTCTTGCTTGCTAGCTATGCCTCATTTCCTACCACATCAGGAGTGTCCTGGATGCAGAACAGTCAAGACTCCTAGGAGTGCAATGCCACAGCCAGACACTGGCGTGGCTTTTGCATGTAGTGTCATTCCTACTTCTTACTGAGGTTCATGGACACTGAAAGAGAAATGCAGGCTATTTTCATATGTTCTCTGTTCTTACTCGTGTTCTCAAATGGCTGATTCAACTGCTCCCACAGCCAGAGATAGTCCCACTCTGCAGTCCCTGTCCCATCTCATCCCAAGCTTGCAAATCCCTTCCTTTAGAAAAGGGTAACAACACAAATAATAAAAAAAAAAATTATGAGAAGCACATGTATGTGGCAAAGTCTGCAGCCTGACTTCACCATGACTGCTGACACATGACACTTGTAAGGAAATTGTCTCAATGTCGGTAGTTTGAATGATCTTCCATAGTTTTATATATACCAGTCTTAGAGACAGAATTTTTCTTCTTTTTTTTTTTTTTTTCTTTCTTTCTTTCGTTGTTTTTTTCTTTTCCTTCTGGTTTTATTTAATATTTATATCAATATGTATATACATATCAGTATAATACATATCATATATGTAATACATATATACATATATATTACATATCAATATGTATTTCTGTTTATTTATAGCAATGTTTTCCCAGTGTACTACAAAGCAGGAAGGATGTACTTTGGAGGTAGGACAGGATCTGTTGCTATATTTTAGAGGAAATTATTTATTTCACAAAAGAATTCACTTCCTTGTTTTACATTACCGTGCTAATTGCAGCATAGCAGACCAGATTTATCAAACTGTATGAAACCAATCAATTTTTGATGACATTCTCACAACCCGTGGGCTGAACACTAAACTTATGCAGAGATAACTATCCTTTGCTGGACAAACATTCAGTTAAATTAGCCTGATTCTCCAGATCCTCCCTACTGCACTGTCTGAACTATTAAAGTGAATAATCTGCAGGTGAAAAATCTGCTTTTTTCCATTATCAAGAATGTCTTCTGATAGGATTCATGCAATACATGTATGGTTGGAAGTAAAAGACTGAAAGGTGGCAGTGATTGCTCAAGGCAGAACAACACACATTTTTTCCTCCTGTTAAAGATTTACATGGATCATTTGTTCTAAAAGTATTGTCATTGTATTAATGTTTACAGGAAGACCACCTATCAGTGGGAAATTACCATAAAATTCTGGAAATCAACATCTTCACCTACAATTAGACTGCTGAAGTTAATGATCCTTTACATATATTTGTCATACAGACTTGCCATAGAAGCATAGTTGAGATTTTTCTTCTATGTACATTGCAACTATTTGCACTCAACATCTACTTTCCCTACAAATTTTGCATACTTAGATGCCTGTTCAACTGTTATCAATTCACACATCTTTAAAAGACATCCCCTGGTAAAGACATCCTAAGAAAACTGCAGAACAGTTTAGGATGGAAGGAAGAAATTGTTTTCTTCAACTGAATGCAGCTAAGTTGGTGGGAAATGGGATCTGTTTAGGATGCTGGTGCAGTCTAATTTGGCAGGAAGTAAAATATTCAAGTACCATTTTGTTTATGAATCTGATGTTGGTTACCTGAGTCCATTGGCTTGTGTAAAATATGCTTTTATGCTTGGTGTGGAAATGAAATGCATAACGAAGAAATAAAATACAGTAGATAAATATCTTACAATGACACAGGCTACAGCTGCTGATAAACTAAAAATCCTATTCAGCTGTCCTGCTCCACCAAGAAGACATTACAGGTAATCCCTGCTTCTGAGATCTCAAATTAAAATAGCTCTGGGGAAGAGATGAAACTCTTTTTGAAGCTTTGAATGGATCAGCTACTTTGAGGCATTTCTTGCAGTAAGAAAGAAGTTTAAGTTCTCAGAAATGTTTTTCCTGGAGGCAGCAGCATCATCTACCTCTTATATTTGTACATGTACACACTATCACACAGACAGATACATATATATTAAAGAAAAACAATATTTTTTCTTAAAACAAGAAATAATCCTGTCTCCCAAGGCACTTGCACTGACAAGAACAAATGGTGTTAATTCCAACCTCTGGGTCTACAGCTGCAAATTTTCAAATGGGTATAGATGGACCAAGAGCTGTAAGCAGACTCATTTTACTTCCTACATAACAATCCTACACAGATGCCACATGCACACTTCAGGAACAATCTGATGGGCAGCGGGAAACTGCAAGCAACAAGTACCACAAGGATTGGGTAGGCAGAAGAACTCTGTGTAGATTGAGGCATTTTAAATTGTATCAGAAAATACGACATTACAGAAGAGTGTGACCAAGGGAGATTTGTGAAATTTACAAATTTAAGAAACGGCACAGTTTTTCTAAAGAATTTCTCAGTCTTTTTAAAGAATTGAGACAATTGCAGAAAAAAAGCTCAAAATATTTGATACCTGTCACTCTTCATTTTTGCTCTTATGACATTTGCCTCTTCCTAACCTCCTGTCTTCCAGGACTGTCATCATTTTATTCTGTTTTTAAAAGTGTTTATCCCCTGGGGGAAGGAGAGGATGATTTATCTCTTCCTGCTGTTCCCTGTTCCTGATATCTGCCTCATCCCAGGCCCCCAGAATGTAACCATATTTTGTCCAGTAATTCCTGTGTCACTCTTCATTATCTTTTCTTATCTTGCTTTATGTTAACATTTCCTTCCCTCTGTCTCTCATTTTGCTTCTGCTGCTCCTACCAGAACACACAGTTCATCTTAAATGAAAGGCAGTAAAAGACAATTTGCCTGATGTAATTTTAACCATCACTCCCTTTCTCCTCTACTTGCTCTCATTAGATGAAATTCAAGTTCTTTTGCAGAATCCTCTGTGAAGAAGTTATTTTTCTTGTGCTTCTGTTGAATGATAATGATGATAGTTGTTAGGTTAGTTTATTTAGACAGAAGAAGACAGCAACAATGGTCAAAGAAGTGTCTCTATTCACTCTAAAAATCTGAAGTGCTATAAGGCTACAGTGCATAGGAATATACAACGAATATAGTTGTCTGTAACATTGCTGATTGTAACATTTATTGCAGCTCCACTCTGTTAATCAAATTAATAACTGTTACCTGCAAGCCAGCATAAAGACAAAAATTAGGGAAGAACTATAAGTTCTTTCTCATGCCAGAGCTGCAGAGAATTTGGCTATGGGTATAAATAGCTAAGCTATCATATTACCTTTGAATTCAAAAGAGAGAAAAGTCACATTCCCAAATACTACTTTCATTGTAAGAGATTGCTAGTTGTTAAAGCCACTAAACACAAGCTACAAATTGGCAGTATAAAGTTTATTTTTCTTGGCTGAATTCTAGGGATTTTTTTTTTTTTTGTCTCATCCTTCTCTGCTTAGCTAAATTGTATAAATAGCAGATAAATTATTTTTAATTTAATCAAGTAGGTGCCCCTTAGAAGCAGTGACAATACTAAGAAATACCCTGTTCCTGTCTTTTAGTTCTGGACTAAAATCTTGCCAGAAAGGTGCCTCTTGAACATTTGCCCACATTATAATCCAAATAGCAGTTAAGGGATGAAAACTGCAGTGTCCTGGCAGTGCAGATTTACAGACATGACTCCAAAGGAGTCCAGAGCCAGTGGGTATGAGCTGACTCTGCCAGGGGAAGCAGTGTAATGCAGAGCACAAGAGAAATCCATAATTATTTTTTCCACAAATACAGGTATTACATTAGAATATCAAACTGCATACTTCAATAAAGTAGTTTTGTGACTGTAATGGAGGAGGGTCCATTGGTTTAAGGACTGGATTATTATCTGTGCTGGAAGAGATGACAAGAATTGTACAGCCCCTCTCTGAGTATGGTCTGGGGGTTCTGTGTTTCCAGCATTTCCAGTTACATAATTCCCATCACACTTGCTATCACAACTCTGTTACACACTGTTAAACTTCAAGACAATGTCAGATAAATGTCAGACTAAAAGGTCAGGTAAAGAAAAAACAAACTCCAAACTGGACACTAAAGAAACCTCTGATAATATAGATAGAGGAAATTTTATCGCTTTGAAAATACACCAAGATGTTGATCTGATAAGAGGCTCTGGCATGACCTTAATATGTGGTGGTTCTAAACAATTCATTTTAATTTCTTCTATTTCTATCTTCAGCTTAAAAAGTACATATTTTTCTCTGTAAGGATACCTGGTGCCTGCAAAAGCAATAATTGTTTTCAAAAGTGTATTTGGAGGATTATTATAAATTCCTACAGAGGCTAGTTGCTAATTTGCTATTCGAGTCATTCAGAGATTGGAGATAAACTCCAAGTTGTTTAGTAAAAAGAATGAACATTGAAAAAATTGGATTTTTTCCATGGAGAAATATACATAATACTTTCCAATTTTGTACATAAAATGCTTAGATATTCGCTTTCCTGCTCCACATCATTGTATTAAGTTTTCTCATAAAATCACAGGGGGTAAATATATTGATTGTTATGTTGATTATAGCAGTCTCCTTGTTTCAATTCTCTTTTTTTTAAATACTTCCTTGTATTTTGTGTAAGTGTTCACACTGCCAAAGAGCCAGAGGTTACTAATGAAGGCTTTGGCATTCTTGAAGGTACCTGAAAATAACAGAGAATTTGAGGTGAAAGTTGGGACAGTTGTTCTGTTAATGTTTTGCTTTCACTGATTTATGAGTATGTTTTAATATATGTCAATATCCATATAGCTGCATGTTAAGTGATATTCATAAAACAGAGAGGGAAAAGAAATAGAGATTTTATTTTAGGCAGTGTACAGATAACAAACCATCAGTTGGATCTGGCAGTGACCACAAGTCCCCCACTTTGATACACTGAATTTGTGGACAGCAAAACTTTCCTAAAGTTTGCTTATATTTCCATTTTTAAGGGTATTTTCCAATTTGGATGGGCCATAAGCATTATCAGGGAGGGTTTACAGGCTAGAGAACTTTCTTATTTCTCCAGAACAGTGTTATTCTGATTAATTACGTCTTTGTCTTTCAAAAATGGAGCTGTATGACAGTTATTATGGCATAATCAGTTATTTCTATTAACTAATCTTTGCTTTTCTTTATTGACTCTGATAAAATTATTTCTTTTCTGATTTCTCACTTGTGCTTTACTTAACAGAATTTTCTTCTTATTTTATTGTTTGTTTGCTTTAGAAAAATGCAGTGAAACGTATGCCATAGTGGGAAAAAAGGCTTCCTTTGTTTCATTCAATTCAATGCTTCATCATTCAATTTAATTTTGAAGGCTTGACACGATGCTATTTCTCCATCACATGTTAAAGCTTCCACAATTCTTTCTGCCAACAAGGTGCCTGTAGCTCTGCTATATTCCTCAATATTGGCTCCTGCTCTGGGTTAATAAGCAAGTTTTTTGGCTTTTGTTTCATTTGGTTTTCAATCAATTCTTGCAAGCTTTTGTGTTAAACTCATTTACAGGTATGAGTTTGTATTCCACCAAACTCTCTTCACCAGATGCAACAGTATGTTAGGAATTAAGTCAAACTCTGCTTTCCTGGGCCATGCTGGCCTAATTACAGTAGAGTGTGCTTTAATGAGGATTCTTCTGAGCTGCCTATGCCTGATATGGCAAACAGCCCAGGGGCAAATTTCAGATCCCAGTGTCAAGAACTGGTTCATTGCTTGTCTGCAATTAACAGCTGGGCTTCAGGGTCTAGATAGAGAGCTAGAATAAGACTCTCTTTCAGCTCATGTATTGAACCCAGAGTTGTTGACCTTTTCCAGTGCAGATGTTGCTCAAAGGCCAAATATAACAGATTTGTCACGTAG
>WEIU01022670.1:0-13505 GCA_013389925.1 Aegithalos caudatus
TATTAAAAAGTGATAATCTGTTTGAGCAGTCCCCGGTTCAAAAGTGTATGAACTAAACCCGCTTTTCTTGTTATTCAGGTGCACTTTGTTTTGCTGAGCTTGGTACAATGATCACAAAGTCTGGGGGAGAATATTCTTACCTTATGGAGGCATTTGGTCCAATTCCAGCATTTTTGTTTTCTTGGACAAGCTTACTGGTTACAAAACCCAGTTCATTTGCAATCATTTGTCTCAGCTTTGCAGAATACGCATCAGCTCCTTTTTATCCAGGTTGTGATCCACCCCAAGTTGTCATCAAGTGTCTTGCAGCAGCTGCTATTGGTAAGGGTCACACTTTTTTAAGACAGGAAAGATCCAAAATTGCATAGTGACTTGTGTCTGGCCCCATCAGTAAGTGCACTTCAGTGCCCTGGAACTTCCTTAGGTCCATTTTCACAAAGACACCAGAAATCTATAAGACACATTCCAGTGAGTCCTTCCCACAATAACTAATTAAACAACATAAAAAGGATAGGTTTAAATTTTTCTTTCCTGGTCTGAGGTTGTTTTTATTCTTCATTAAGATAGATACAGCTGTGTAATGAATGCTTATTTCTAGCAGTAAAGGAAGAAAGAATAAGTGTGGAAATACTATTTCTTTTTATCAGAAGGTTGTGCAACTTCAAAATATTTTTTATTAAAGGTACCATCAAAATCTAATTTATAAATCTGTTTTTCCTCATTATTTTAAAAGTTATCCAAACACAGGAAGTAAAAGCTGTATACAATATCGACAAAATTGTAACAAAACCAGTACAGTAAATAAGGGGAGGGACAACTTCTCTTTAAATTCTGACAAACCGTGCAAACATTTACAATTTGATTTCTTTTAGTGATAATTACAGTTGTGAATTCATTGAGTGTGAAGCTGGGAAGTTACCTCCAGAATTTTCTCACAGCTGCTAAAATGATCATTGTCATAATCATTATTGTAAGTGGAATTGTTCTTCTTGCACAAGGTAATAAAATATGTTATTTGAAAAAATTGTTTTAGCTTTTGTTATGATTTTAAAAAATTCCCCACTGACAGAAGTGACATTAATAAGGCACAGTCCTGAGTCTCTTCATTCAGGGTTTTAGTTCTGCATTTCTTGGAAACTATGGTGTTTTCTTTTAGAGAAGGGGGATGGTTGGAAAATGCAACATTACAGATCAATGAATACAAAAGGGTATTAATTAATTTTATTAACGAAAAGCTTCAAAACATGAGACATATGTTGAAATGGTTTTTCATCTGGTGGGGATTACAAGAATTAATTTCAACACTAATCAGTAATCTTCCTCTTATTTGCAGGAAAAACTGAAAACTTCAAAGATTCTTTCAAAGACAGTAAAATTTCTGTTGGCTCTATCACTTTGGCATTTTATAATGGACTCTGGGCATATGATGGATGGTAAGGAATCTTCATTAGCCTCAACAGTCAAACAGCCATTAACTGGTTTACTCTCTCCCTGTAGAACTCCCTGAAGAAGTTGACAACTGACTTGTTTTTAAGAATATCTTTATGAATTCTGGAAAAATAACACCAATTTGGTTAAAAAACCCTCAGAACTCCACCCTCTTTTAGTTGCTGTTTATTAGGGAAAGAAAATATATTAGATCCCAAAAGGACTACTACTGCTGCTTTGCTTCTGAAGGTGCTCTGATACTGTAGTAATGAGGAGAATATAATACAGTTTAATTTCATTGTGTTAGACAGAAGAGCTTTCCCTGCAGGTTACCCCATCAAATTCCATTTCTTGTGAAATATGTAGTGGTGTTTGATTAGTACAGGAGAACATAAAAAGGAACATTGTGTCAGAAATTATAAGGTTCAACTTGCAGATTTTTCTTAGGGAAGGTCAGTAGGCATAGCATTCTGTTGGCACAAATCCATTGTTATTCTTAAATGTACAAACAGTAAAAGTCTGCATATGGGTCTGTACTTTGGAAGCAAATAAAAATATAATCTTGATCTACCACATAGCAATTTCCATTTAAAAGCTTTTGAAACTGGATTTATTTTAAATAGATTATTTTTAGGTTCTGTTTCCAAGCTTGAGTGTCTCAACTCAGGCATGTAAATCTGCTAATTCAGGCATTCATATGGACATTTTAAGAGGCCATAGAAGCTGATCCCTAAATAATTATTTGTGAATGTAACCACCAGGCACTAATATTTGAAAATTTGCCTTTGAACTGTAAATACTAACTCTTCAGATTTTCCAAATGGATGAATATGAAAACTTTGTTTCAATTGGTCTACGTGCTCTAGCAAAAATAAGTATTTGGAAATTATAATTCAGATAGGTATAATCCTTAAAAAGGATTTAATGCCTGTTTTCTAAAGACAGAATGACTTGCAGAACCACTGTAAAACACCAGCAGACTTGCTTTACTCTTTGCCCTCAGCACACTTGTGCTTTTATTTGAAAAGACTCAGATACCGCAAAGCTTGAAGTTGAAAGGCAATTTTGTAAATCTAAGATCAAACAATTTTTTTGTTTGATTATTCTGGGATATTTTATCCGAGATTTAGAGTCTCAGAGATACTAGAGATAATGAGTAATGAAAAAGAGATGGTGAATCAAGAGGCTGACTTTTGGATAAGAAGCTCACGTAGGTTTTGTCCTGCAGTTTTCCCACTGAAAAATGGATTTTACATTTTTTTTCCTTTTTTTAAACTGAAAAGATTAAAAACAATAACATGAGAAATAAGACCTTACCTCATAGTATAGTATTTGAACACCTGACTGTTGAAATACTCTATGAATGTTTTTCCTTCCAGGAATCAACTCAATTACATCACAGAAGAACTTAAAAATCCTTACAGGTAAAACTATGAAGAAAAGCAGTTTTTTGACTAGCAACAAATCAAACACTATATATTTTTCCATAAGCAAGTATATATTTTGGTTTGTTTTTTTAAAAGCACTAATATTCTATTACTCAAGGTTTGGGCAATAACCCAAAGATAATTAGCCTGTATTACAGGCTTTGTGTCTTTAGATAATTTGTATTTTTCCTTTTTTTATAATTCTGATTTCCATAGCTCTACAGTAAAAAAAAAAAAAAAAAGGTAAATACACGTAAAGAACATATCTGGATAAGTAAGAATCCACAGTTTACGATGACAACTGTACCAGTGATACAGTAATGCTGATGGAGTGTTATTTTCCCATTCTTTAGAAATCTACCACTGTCTATAAGTATTGGAATCCCCTTGGTTACAGTTTGTTACGTTCTGATAAACGTTTCCTATTTCACCGTAATGACTTCAACAGAGCTCCTGCAGTCCCCGGCAGTTGCTGTGGTAAGCTACTTAATTTTGTAATAGGACATCTGAGGAAGGCTGTGTGCATTGAAGTCATGTGAGTCCTTAAGTTCCATTAATTTTTTGTAAAAAAGAAAATTAATTTTAGTCTAAGCTGTTAGTGCCACCTATTCCCCCATTATCTACTACTATTTCTTAATCTAAAATTTCAATAATACCTGTTAATGAGTAGTTCTGTCATATCCAAATGGGAATAAAAGAAGGAAGCAAAAGTAACACAGTCTTCAGCAAACATTTTGTGAACATTGCTGGCCAGAGGGTGACTCCTTTCCATAGGCAGCAAAAAGATGGAAAGAGAAATAACATCTGACAGTTGCTTTGCCATTTTCAGTGTTTCTAGTATTTCTGAGAAAGAAGCACATGCCAAATGACAGTGGATCAAGGATTGTTGTTATGGAGATAACAGCAAATAGTCCATCATTCACTTCCACCTTATTCTTTTGAGGCTTTTTTCGTTAACAAATTTGGAAGATATTATTTTTACATTTTTGCAAGACATTCTCTTAGAGATAGAATTAGAAATTATGCAAGTTTCTGAAACAATAAAAAATACATCTGTCAAGGAACATCTGTCCGTTCCACTCAGTAAATTTTCCGTGTCTCTGAAACAACTGTTGAGGTCCTGCAACAATTTTCCTAATGCTAGTTTTTGGGGAAAACATACAGTATGTGACAAGCATCTAGCACAGTAAAGAAGTACAGTAATGTCAAAATGCTTAATTTTTTTTTTTAAATAAAAGCTTTTAAAATTTAGATCTTCTGTGCATTTCAGCAGCTTGTCTGCACCAGAAGGTACAGCAAAGAATGTATGAAGTTAAATCTTGCATAAGAACTAGTTCTCATCAATACACCCTTAAATTTACAATCTGAACAACACACATCAACTAGCACTGAACTGATCAGAGTAAATTAACAAANAACAAAACAACTAAAACCCTAAACCTACCTGTCAAAAACATTTAAATTCAAAATAATTTGCTGTTGGTCAATATACCTACCTGAGATCTACACCATGCCACAGAGTAACACCATGCCACAGGTGAGAACTCAAATGTAGTGAAGGACCAGAGGGAGCTTGTCCTGGGTACCTGTTTGCCCCCAGGCTCAGGCTGTCATGCTGTCACTTCTGATGTTACTGCTCCTAGAGAGGCTGAAAACAGCTTGTTGTATGGACAATGCTCTGCAGCAGTGCCATCTTCCTTCTGTCTTTGCAGACACATCCCAAAACAGATGTCTTTAAAGAATTTAATTTCTGTGTAGTTTTCACATCTGTCTTGCAATATTTCCTACAGATGTTGCATCTTAAACATTATGACAAGATTCCTCCACTCCATTTTATAGTAGTCAATGAATTAATCCAGGTCTTGATTTGGCAAAACATTCTATAATAACTACACAAAATATACAACATGGTTTTGTTTTTAACATAGCTCAGATATCCGTTTACCTACAAAGAAGCTCTAATGTTACTGAATATACTAAATGGTAGTTAAAATGACAAAAGTGATTAATTTTAATCTCATATCCCAGACATTTGGAGATAGAGTCCTTTATCCAGCCTCTTGGGTAGTCCCTCTCTTTGTGGTATTTTCGACACTTGGATCTGCCAATGGCACATGTTTCACTGCAGGCAGGTAAGTCCCCATTCTAAATAACTTCAATTGAGAGGTTTTGAAGGATGGAAAAATTATATACATGTATCTACAGATAAAAGGATATTCTTCTGATCCACATTATACAAAATGTCATTTAAGATTTCCTGTAAATCTAGCTATATTGTTTAATTTTCAAAAATAAACAATGGCTATTCAGGCTTGAAAAATTAGAAAACATGGTTTCAATTCAATGAAGGTATACCACTATAGCACAAAAGGTTTTTTGATCTCTCATCAGTTTTAAAGATGAGAATTAGTTAAAAGTTACCAGTAAAAAAATGACTACACCAGCAAAGAAGCTATTCTTTTCTATCAGTTGTTCAGTGCTTCTATGTACTATTTAAAATATTTTAAAATTGCAAAAGCATCTGAATACAACGTGGCTGTAAAGACCATTTTTTGACAAAAAGTTGTCAATATGGCTTTTTGCTATGAAACATATGAAAAAGGAAATATTTAATTAAAAGGGGCACCATAGGTAACATTTCCCCAAATAATTTTCTATTATATGTGCAAAATAATGATTCTGAAATTAGTTTCAAGTGTATTATTTTAATACTGGTTCAGAATTTGTTTTAGCTCACTGCTGTAATACTGATTATTGAATTTCCCTTATTAAACTGCTACAATACTCTTTAAATCCCAATGCTGGATTCAAAGAAAATGCTGATGAAATTGGTTGTATGTCTATTTTTGTAACACCCTTTAAAGTCTAGGTGCCACACTAACTACATTGCCTTGTTTTTGTTTTGTCAGACTTGTTTATGTTGCAGGTCGAGAAGGGCACATGCTGAAGTTGCTATCTTACATTAGTGTTAAGCACTTAACACCAGCACCTGCTCTCATATTTTATGTAAGTATATGTTCTAAGTACAGAAAAAATATCACCAAAAATTCACCAGTAATACATACTTTCACAGCTTCTTACAAGCAGTTTTGACATATACCTTTAACTATCTAAACAAGAAAATTGCTAAGTACATTTTGGAAAAAAGACTACATAAACCCCCCAACTTCTCTAATTTGAACATATTCATTTCAGAACTGGATTTTAAAAATCAAAATGGTTAAGAATCAATGGCATGAAAACAAAAACTTAAATGAATGGTTAGTATTAGGGCATCCTTTCACAGGATTCTTGCAAGCAAGCTATCACTACGCTGTTTCCTCCATGTAGGAATCTTTCCTCCATGTAGAAAATTTACATCTCTCTAAAAAAGTCCAGTCAGTAAATACATTTAAGAATAAATCTGGAACATCTTGTTATTTTTATTTTACCCATTTATCTTCAAGGCAAAATAAAAAATTCAATCTTGCCAGGAAGATTAATCCACAAACACCAGAGGTTTATGTCCACAAAGGAGACAGAGGACTCCTGTAACCTTATTCAAATAAAGGGAGAGGTCATGGGCATTTCCCCTGGTGTTTCTCAAATTATTGGAGCCTCCTTTTTATCGTGATTTCCTGGCTGCATTTCCCTCTCTCTTTCCCCATTGGCTGAGGTACCTGAGAGGTGTAGACTTCCCACATCACCTAAGACAGACCTCCTTTCTAATGTGTGCCCTTCTGCTTTTTCTTTTTTTCTTGTGCCTCTGTTCTTTTTCTCTAAATCTAGAGATCTAGCACAGACACTGTCNCCTGAGAGGTGCAGACTTCCCACATCACCTAATACAGGCCTCCTTTCTAATGTGTGCCCTTCTGCTTTTTCTTTTTTTCTTGTGCCTCTGTTCTTTTTCTCTAAATCTAGAGATCTAGCACAGACACTGTCTGTGTCAATTAGTGGAATTCCTATTAAATTTATGGTTCCCCCCATTGCTTCTTTCACCTCTCTATATCTGGCCTTATCTACCATCAGCCCCACAGTTTGTTTGTAAAGACACCTCCTTCTCATTCCTTTCAACCCCTCCTCTTCTTATTTTCTTAATAATTGCCTTTACAAACTTTGTTCCTGGGTCCTCTTTGGTTTTGCAATTATTTGCAGGGACATAATTTTCTGTCCTTTGTAGCCATCTCTGGATCTGTAGGCATGGCTACTACCTGCATCCCTTTTATTTTGAATAAGTTGTACTAAGCAAAAGATCATACATGGTAAAAAGATTAGAATTGATATAGCACATAAGAGGGAAAAAAAGCATTAATTTAACCTATAGTCTGCTAGGTAACCATGAAAACATGTCTGATGTCCATCTTTTCCACATTTGGGCTTGTACATGAGCTAACTTTCTTATTCTTTGTGTTATTTGTTTCGCCACTTTTCTATTGTCATCTATTTGCAAACAGCAATTAGAGTAATTTAATTTTCCACACACTCCCCCTTCTTCTGCTAACACATATTCCAGTGCTGAAATATTTAATTCCTCATCTGAGTGGATTGGTCAGCAAGAAGGCCAAGAGCTGTAGCTCTCTGGTTGGTTATTATTTCAAAGACAGCTTGTAACTTAATTATCCAATTTAAATTATAAATAGATGCTCTGGCACCTGATATAAATTCATTAGCATTCCAGGTGGCTGGTCCATGGTATTGTGTGATTTGTTCAGGTGCCCATTCATCCTTACCCCACTTTTGGGTGCTCCCTCCAGCCAGGGACACATCAACTGACTGCTTCTCTCTAAGCATATACCTTGATTCTCAATTGATTTCCCTGAAGTTGTGGTAGCAAAAAGAACAACAGCTTAATATATCTTACATAGCATTTTAACCAGTTTGGTGGTAACCTGCAATAAGCATGTTGGCCACAAATTCAATAATGCCCTTTCTAAACCCAGGTCCCATTGGCAAAGGGACCCACTCAATTTTCATCATCTGTTGGTGGGTCAAAATACAGCTGCTTTCTTGGGCCTAATGGTCCTCCAACAATAGTTGCCCAACCATAAGAATCACAACATTTGTATTTTCAAGCTCTCACATGAGGTTTCCACCTACAGTTACATCCCAGATCTGTTTTGTTCGATCTGGACCAGAACTTATTAAAAGGGTTTGAATTCTGGTGTTGCCACTTCTACTGATAGTCACAGACAACATGTGTCCTACTTGTGGAAGTATCTTGGGGGGCAACTTAAAAATAAGGGGTCAAAAACACCTGTCCTTCCCCACTGCTTTACAGCCTTCAAAATCCCTTTGGTAATTATGGTAGGAACACCTTACCCAGCTACCCTCACTGAGCTTGACTCGTGTTTGTTGACTCAAACACATTGAGTCGTGTTTGACTCCATCTGCCTCGATATGTAAAACAATCATAAGGAGGGCAGCTGGGGGTCCAACAATCTAACCCCAAAGATAAAGTCCAGTCACAAACACTTTTTCCAGTGTATACACCTGCTGTTCTATTTAGACAATAAATGCCTCTTTCAGAAGAATGAAGCTGCCATGGACTTCCTTCCTCATCCCAAAATCCTGTTCCATTATGGACCTCACTTAGGGTGTTGACCATTTAGGTTCAACTGGGCTGGCCACCCATGGCCACTCTTCAGATCCTCCTGGCCCTCTGCAGATCCCAAAATTGCTAAAGTTAAAGGGTTTAGCTACTTCTTCTCCTAGGACTAAAAAACAATTATCCTACCTCTGGCCCAAACCTAACTGAAATATAAAGGTAAAATTATTAAGAAAAACATTCTAGTGGTGTAATCTAACTTCCCCATCTAATTTTCATGTTGTCTTCTTCACCACCTGTGGCGAGTGAAAGCACAGGAACCACTTAACATGAAACATTGACAGCAAGTATTAGCCCTGCAGTGAGTGGAGATCCTGAAGGAGGGATGCCCATACAGATGGGCTCAGCAGGCAGTCTGGGCAGGCACAGGAGGCTCACCCCATGTTGACACCCTGGGTGCTGCTCTGGTGCACTCCTGCAGAGTGTCAGTCACAGCCTCCTGTTCTTTCCCTTCAGATGAGATGTCCAAATCCCTGGGGCTCAGAGATCTTGACCTTGAGAGTGTGATGGGACACCTGTGTTAAGGTGGCAGCTGTTTCTGTGGTCAGTAACACTTGGAAAGGTCCACACCACTTCATCACCAGTGGTGCTTCTTTCCACTCCTTAACCAGGACTAAAATCCCCTGGTTGGATGTTATGAACAGCAAAGTTCAAAGGAAGGGTCTCCACCAGCTGAGCTTCTTGTTGAAAGATTTCACAACAGGCAGTATCCCAGCCACATATTGTTTCAAATAGACATCACTTGTTTTCATCCTCCACTAGGCTGAGAATTAGAAGGAATTCCAAACATCAATTTGAAGGGAGATAATTGAATATCTCTTCTGGGTCTGGCCCTTATTCTTGCTAAAGACAGTGGCAAGAGCTGTACCCATGGCATCTTGGTTTCTATCACCAGCTTCAAAAAGTGTTTCTTTATTTCTTCTTTCATTTTTTCAAATCAGCTTGAGCTCTGGGGGTGCCAGGGGTATGGAGGTTCCATTGTATTCCTAGAACAGTAATAACTCCTTGAAGAATTTTTCCTGTAAAATGACTTCCCCTATTTGAGTCTGTTGCTTCCACAATCCCATATCTTGGAATTATTTGTTCCAAAAATACTTTAATAAATGATGCTGTAGTTGCTGAAACAGTTGGAAATGGCCACCCTGTTACCTGACATATTATTACTAGAAGGTATTTAAACCTTGTCACTTGGAGCATTTTGGTAAAATCCACCCAGCGTCTCTGGAGGGAACATACAGCCCAAGGCCTCCCTCCCCTGTGTTATTGGTTTTAGCACAAATCAAACAACCCTCAATAGCTTGCTTTGCCTGAGTAAAAAAGACCCACAGAAACCTACATTTTGAGGAAGACTTCTGCCAATCCTCAAGAGCCCCAGTGTCTTCTTTCATGGAGTTGTTTTAAAATCTGTAAGGCCAGAGCTTTTGGTATCCACTGCTTACCATTCCTTGTAAACCAATTATTCCCTCTTTCTTCTGCCCCACTCTTCTTAATTATCTGCAGCTCCTCTGGTGGAAAAGAGTTTCTCTGGCTATCCTGGGGTTACTGGGAACAAAGGAAGGATCTTAGAGATTTCTGACAACAGTGCAGCTTTCCAAGCTTCTTTATCAGCCAGTTACTTATTGCCTCCTCTGAGCAACCTGCCTGGTCTCCCCTAACCTGTATTATTTGCCACCCCTTTTGGTAAATTTACCACCTCCAATAGATGAGAATTTAAGCTCTCATGAGGTAACATTTTCCCCCTACATGTTAATAAACATCTTTTTTTCCCATAATTTCCCAGATGTGTGTATCACTCTATATGCATATTTAGAACCTGTAAAAACATTCACTCTCTTGTCCTAGTATAATTCCCAGGCTCACACACATCTCCATTGTCTGAGCTGACCCTGTGGGTGGCAATCTCTCCTCTTTTAATTCCTTTCCACTAATATCCTGTAAATCACTTGTCTTCTACCACCCTTGAAGACCCATCAATAAACACATTTTCTCCCTCAGGCCAGGGAGTGTCTCATAAATTTTCCCTAGCCTGGGTCTGGAGATCTATCACCTGAATGCACTCATGGGTGTCTTCCTGGCTCCCCCTCTTGGGCAGACAAGAGGCTGGGTTAAACCCTTCCCCACTTCTCAATTCTAAATCCTCCTGTTCCATTAAACAAGATTTATACTGTAATAACTGAGCCCTGGTCATCCACTTAGGCTCTTTCAGTTAACAAAGCTTTAACCTGATGTGAAACTTTAACAATCAAATACCCTCCCCTTGTCAGATTTTGGGCCTCAGTTACCATCAAAGCTGTGGCTGCACAGTTCTGCCACAGCCTCTGGCCCCTGGCTCTAAGAGTTTAGAAAAATAACCAACAGGCTGCCGTGTTCCTCTGTGCTGTTGTACCAAAATTCCTTTAGCATGGCCTTGTTTGACATCCATATAGAACTCCAATTCTTTTTCTGAGTCTGGAAGAGCTAAGACTGGGGTATTAACCAATTTGTCTTTAAATTTTCAAAAGCTTTGCTCTCCTTCTGGTGTCTATACCACAACATTAGGACTGTCTTGGGTCAAAAAATCATATAAATCTGGCTAAAATAGAAAAGTCCTCAATCCATACTCTGCAGTACCCCACCAACCCTAAAAACTGCCAGAACTCTTTCTTTGTCTGGGGTTATGGTACTTGTAAAATTCCTTGTATTCTTTCTGGATCAATACACTGTAACCTTTCAGTCAAAATGTCTCAAATATTTAATCTTTTTCTCTACCAACTGCACCTTCTTTTCAGACACTCTTAAGTCTCTTTTTAGCAAGAAAATGAAGCAGCCTCACAGTAGCCTCTTCAACCACTTTTCCTGTTCACCTGATAAAAGCAAATCATCCACATACTGCAACAATCTAACCCCTGAGGTGAAGTAAACTCTCTTAGTATTTTCTGCAAGGCTTGCACAAAACAAAACTAGTGACTGTATATCCCTGTGGGAGGACTGTCCATGTCTGTTGTTGTTTTACCATTTTCCCTCCTTCTTCCTGTTCCCACTCAAATGCAAAAGACTGTTTACTGTAATCAGACACTCCCAGAAAGCATCCTTCAAATCCAGTACTGAATAATATTGATGTGAAGAAGGGATTTGATTCAGGATGATATAGGGATCTGGAACTGTGGGAGGCCTTGGTTTGACAATTTCATATATTATTGTTAGGTCCTATACCTTTCTGAAGGTTCCATCTGATTTCTTAATTGGCAGGTTAGGAGAGTTAAAGGGAGACATCCATGGCTCCAAAAGCCCTGCCTTTAGCAGGGACTCAATGACAGGGTGTAACCCCTTCCTTCCTTCCCTTGAAATAGGGTATTGCTTTTTAGACATCATTTGTCCTGGTTGCTTCAAAGTAATTTGGAGAGGCTCTGTGTCTAGTTTTCCTTATTTCCCTGGGGCTGCCCACACTTCTGGGTTTATTTCAGCATAAGCTTTTCAGATATTTTGCATGATGTTACAGAGTTTTGGACTCTGTATCATTTTTCACAACACTAATTTGCGTTCCCACTTTAGTAATCAAATCCCTTCCCAGTAAACTACAATCACAATTAGGAACAAACAGGAATTAACGCATTTCAAACCTATCCCCCCACATCTACTAGCAGTGGTTGAAAGCTCATCTTTTTCCACTCATCCCTTGAATGATCAAGGATCTTTTTGAAAATATTCCCCACTAGGGGAAAAAATTTAAAGGTGGATCAAAAGGCCCCTGTGTCTATCAGGAAACACACCTCCACTTGATCTGAACCCACCTTAAAAGTTAGCAAGAGCTCCAGTGTGGTGGGTCCCTGCTATAATGGGAGCCCCTGACACCCCTGACAATCCATTTCCATTGTCCTCTGGACTTCCTCCTCCTGAGGGTCCAGGGGAACATTCTCTGGTGACATTCCCACTTCCAGTGTCCCTCTGCCCTGCAGACAGCACACTCATTCTCTCCCAGTTGCTGTTTGGGTTGGCTCTCCTCTTCTGGGAAGGGAATGCTTCTGCCCCTTCCTTGTGGCCCCCCCTGTCTCCCCTGTCCCCAGGAAACCCCTTGGACCCTGTGATTTATTCCTCTGGGTCTGTAAAACCTCTGGTCATCATCTTTGGCTTTGATTTTGCCTTTTCTTCATCCCTTCTTACATATATCTGCGGTGCTTTTCTAACCAGCTCCTTCAGAGGCTTATTTCTCCCTCTCCACTCTTCATCTTTCTGTACTCCTTTCCTCAGCCAGGCCTTAGTAACAAATTGAACCTTCAGCAATATGTCAAAGGCTGTTCCCTCAAGATCCATCTCCCCGTGCTTCTGCAAGGCATCCCTAATCCTCTCCAGCCAATGAGAGGGGCTTTCCTGCTTTTCCTGTTCTAATCACATAGCCTTAGCTGTGTAGTTAGTTCTGGGAGCTGCAGATTGGATTGCCCTGATGAAATATGTCCCATAATCATGGAGGTGAGGCAGACTGGCCTGATTATTTGGGTCCCACAGGGGTCCATCTGGGGGATGGCATCATCCACTGTAGGTGCATTCGGTCCAGCCCCCTCCCTCTGCTTCTGGATGCTCATCCTCCCACAGCTGCCAAGCTTTCTGCAAAATCATTCATTTCTCTTATGACCCAAACAAAATTCCCAAAAGAAATTCCCAGTCCTTCCATGCATTTCCCAAATATACCTCTATCTTTTCTCCCACCCCTATGGGATCATCCAAATATGGGGTAATTCCTTTTTCAACCCTCTTATATCCTGGGTAGTAAGTGGTACAATTACAAACCCTTTCCCTTTCCCTTTCCCTTTCCCTTTCCCTTTCCCTTTCCCTTTCCCCTTTCCCCTTTCCCCTTTTCCCTTTCCCTTTCCCTTTTCCCTCTCTTCTTTTTCTCTAAATCCAGAGATTTAGCATGGTCTTGAGTGAGCAACAGCCTGTGTCAATTAGTGGAATTCCTATGGAATTAAGGTTCCCCCATTTCTTCTTTTCTCTCTCCACATCTGGCCTCATCTGCCATCAGCCCCACAGTTTGTTTGTAAAGACACCTCGTCCTCATTCCTTTCAATCCCAGTAACATTAAAAAAAAAAAA
>WEIU01022670.1:13552-68936 GCA_013389925.1 Aegithalos caudatus
AAAAAATTGTATCTTCAAGATATTCAGTCAACAATAAAACAGATAAATGCATAAAAATGATAAGCATTTTGACTTAAAATTGAATTAAGATTGCACACAAAAATAACCACAAGTTGGCAGGATGTAGTCACAATCTTTAAAGGTGCTGCAATTTACACCCAAATGTTTAAGTCAAAGCATTCACAGCTCATACTCTGGAACTACACATGCAGCTCTATTGAAACAAAACTAAAATTCAGCCTTCTTCTATAACAGACTACACTAATTTTTGTTTTCATTTTTAGGGGGCCATTACTATTATTTATATTATTCCTGGAGACATTGATACGCTCATAAATTACTTTAGTTTTGCAGTCTGGATATTTTATGGTTTAACTGTATTGGCATTAATTGTTATGAGGTTTACAAGGAAGAAACTCACGAGACCTATCAGGGTAAGTTCTGTGTGGCTTTTCCTCCATTCCATAGATGCTGTATGAATTCACCCTAGATATCTGGATATTTAAACAACACCCTTGTTTTTTACCCTCCTTACCTGAAATCTATGTATTTAATAGCAGATCTGCACTAAGACTAAGCTCATAAAGACTGGTAAAAGATTTCAGAATGTTCATTTTCACTTGCACAGACCACAGGGCACAAGCCAAATTTTGAGAAATGAAGAAAATTTCAGTCAACAGACTAGCATTGAAAGAATATCCAAAATAAGACCCCAGGACCTTGCATGCAAGTCAGATCCCACATTTATTAAAATGCAAGCTTGTACACTGCAATTTGTAATATTCATTAAGAGATCTTAGTGAATAATTTGGCAGAAGAGTTTTCCCTATCCATATTTCTGCTACTCCTTCAATTCCCCATCTGATTCCAGAAAATTTAGTAAAAGAAATGTGTAAGACAATCAAAATATTCTTTCATACAGACAACTTCTGTAAGAACAGCTAAAAAATGAAGAAGTTATTTAATTCTTTGTATTTTGCAGATACCCATCATCATTCCTGTCATAGTGACAATGGTCTCAATTTTACTGGTATTGGCACCAATCATCACTGCACCTGAACTGGCCTATTTGTACTGTACTTTATTTATACTTAGTGGACTTATAGTTTATGTACTTTTTGTTCATTTAAAATTCAAATGGCCACAAAAAATATCAAGTAAGTATACCTCAGGTAGCCAGCTCCAAACTCAACAGAACATTTGCTAAACTTGAGATTAATTAGTATAATAAAGCTCACTATCTGGTCAATCCCTTTTAAAGCATGTGAGTGGAATGTGGAGGGAAGCAATTTTCCTAGCATGCAGTGAGCTTTACTGAAGACTGTATTTTACTCCTTCCTGTTGGAAAGAAGTAGTGTGTGACTTGAGGAAAAATTAAACTAAATTCACAAGAAACAACATGTCACTGTAATAGCACAAAGAAACAGAATGAAAGATTAGCAGACATAAATTCTTATGCCACCAAACACTGAGTTTTTAGCTTTTTTATTAATTTTATTAATTTTAAAATTAATTTTACTATCCTTACTAAAGAAAATGTTAACAGCATTAAGATAAAAAAGTTATCCCAGGGCTGAGTACAATGCAAGCTGTAAGAACCCAGCGTGACCATTTATGAACTGATTGCATAGTCCCTAGAGAAACACTGATATTATCTTGGGTTAAAAAGGATACACAGGTATTTCTAAGAGGCTAATTGGAATTGGCTGAATACAACAGCATTAGCAGTTCTATAGATATTAAAAAAATCCATCATCTGTCTCTCTTGTCCCCAGGACTATTAATTATAATGTAATAATTGTAAGGTATTATAATTTTAATTATGTAATTGGAAGCATTGCACTCTAAGCTTGGAAGTGTGGAATGCTGTAGTTTGGATCTTGAGACTGTTTATTCCCACCCTTTATTTTTAATTTTGAAATAGGAATACAGAAAAAACAAACAACTGTGCAGCAGGATAGTTTTCTCCTTTGGAAAAATACTTTGAGTTGAAATATTGTTTCCTTATAAAGCTTCTAACAGTAAGTCTTTTCCTCAGAGCCCATCACGATGCACCTCCAGATGCTTTTGGAAGTTGTTCCAGAAGAGGAAGTTACTGAGTGAAGTATTTTATACCCATCGTGTTGTTTTTAAGTGCTGTACTGGTTGAAGTAGATTTAATTTAGTTTGGCATACATATATACTTGCTAAATTGTTATGTTTGTACTGGTGTATTAGTTTTGCAACACTTTAGTACTTCAAAGCATCAAATATATATAATAAAAGATTTCTAAGCCAGTCTACAGTGTCCAGCAAAGCTGGTTTCATTGTTAATGTTATGGTGTCTTGTTTTCTGAATTAAATTTTTTTAGCAAAGATGTGTTTTAATATTGTTACAAACAATTCCATGGGTGAAGGTGTGGGTGCTAACATGTTTGAAATGGGTGTTAGTGTCTCTACCAACTCCAAGCCACAGGTTTGTTACAGAACACAGAGACTTGGACTCCTGACACAAAGGGTCTGCACGAGCCCGAGTTTCTGAACTTTGGGTGAAATGCTAGGTTCAAGGGGGGATAAGTGGATGTGGCAGGCGGTTGGGGAAGGTTGTACCTTCCTGGTACCTCGGCCAGGGGGGAAAGGAAGAGGGCATCCTGCAGCCAGGAGTTTGGGATTAAAGGAGAGGCTGTGCCCTCTGAAAGCTCGACAGAGAAAACGCTGCGGGCTGTGCCCCGATGGCCTCTCTCCCATTCGAATGAAGTTACAGGACTCCTCTGTCTCCTTTGTGGACACTGGCTTTTCACAACATGATTTTCCATACAAAGTTACTCAAAAAACCTTTTCAGTTATGAGGATGGCAAAACTTAGCAGCGACAGTGTCAAGATGCTTCTGATGACACCGTGGAAACAACAACAATCTCTTACAGCATCACAGAAAGAGCAAAAATCATGCTAATGCCAGACTAACTCTACCCTTAGGTTCTTAGACCTAATACCAGCTATCAAAACATCAGTCTTTGAAGTTGGATAGTGCATCCTGTAACTTCAACCTTACAGAGACACATTCAGGGTCTGCTGCCTTAAAAAAAAGTGGAAATAAAAAAAGGCAGTGCTGTGCATAACTTTTCCTATGCATGCAGCTTTAAGCTGTACAACACACGTTGGTGTTATGTTTTTTGATTTTAGCTGCATACACCGTTACATTTTTGCTCTGTCACTGAGCCCAGATCCATAATCTTAATCTGGAAACAAAAGAGGAGTAAAGGTTGCTGAGTTTCACATTCACTTTGAAGGACATCAGCAACACCATGCAAACCGGGGCAATGAGCTTCTTTCACGCTATGTACTATCACATTCTTTAAATCATGGAGAGCTCCTGAACCTAAACTAACTGTACCAAGCATAAATACTGGTCAAAAAATTGCCCGCTCAGCAACTGTTGCTGTCTCCATGTTTAACTCACATTGTGAAAAGAAACGCACCCCGTGGAGTGATGCACTTTACACCTGCGTGTATCGCCGCATTCTTTCATTCTTGCCAAGCCCAGCTTCAGAAGTTGCTACGTCCACCAAATGCTCCCTGCTCAAAGGTCCTAGAACTAAAAGTAAGCGCTGGCTTTCACGTTCCCATTGCAGTTTATGAAGTGCAGCACACACAGGTCTGTGCACTCTGCTCTCTGAACCCTCACGCACTTTCAGTCCTACAGAGTCTAGTTACAAAACACAGAACGGTCGGCAGCTGGTCCCGCAGAAAAAAGTTGTAGGAGAAAAAGGCTGCATTAGAATTCTCTCGTTTTGCAGCCTGTAAACTGCACAGCCAACAGTGAGACGATTCCTCTTCCTTCCCCGCTGCACGAAGAGCACACTCAGTCTCCAAGAGCCGGGATGCACAGCGGAGCTCCCACACCGATCGGGCCAGGAAAGCGCTTGGCTTTTTCCAGGGCACTGTCAGCGCTCATCCAAACAACCGCACGATGCCGCTGCCGACCGCAAAAGAAGGAAAGGCAGCCCCACAGCTCGAAACCAGCCCGAACGCAGAGCCAGGCTGGGAAAGTGCCTGCTCTCACATCTACCGTGCCAGCACAAAAAGGTTTCGCTGATTTTCTGCCTTCCAAGCACATACTCTTCATTGCACCTCGCTCAAAGGGCAACACGAATGCCTTTATCCAAACAAAGCTTTTCACTCTCTCAGAGTCCTTCTACAAACCTGAAAACATCTGGAAGAACAGAGCTCATACAAGTGCCAGCTGAGAAAGCTCTCACTGCCTACAATTTCAGCTGAACCCATGGAACTCCCAGCACACTGGGAATGCCTGCTGTGGGCACTTTCCCTCTCAGCCCTACATACCGTCCTGAGCCTTCAGTCTCACAGTCAGGATCTAAAGGGAACGGCACCAGGGACTGCCCACACACTAAATGTGCAAAGCTCAAGAGCCTGGTGTCTGCATTCCCACTGACAGTTCCACAGCTCTAACCCATAAAACTGCCAATTGGCAAAAGCCTTTAAATTCACTGAGTTTACTAATGTGTGGATCCAAACTTACTTTCTTTGCCAAAGGGAGGAACTAGAAACCCATCTCAAAAGAAATGGCAACCCCTCCTCCAAAATACAAAACATCCAGGGACTGATCCCATAGAAAGGTGCCAGAACACAGTTACTGGGCATTACCTGCCCGGGGCACTAGATCAGCTGCACACCAAGACTGAGCATAGCTGCTTACCTTATCCAAAAGAAGTGTGCTGCCAGAATTTCAGAAAGCCACCTCTGAAAATTGGAACCACTTGCTAAATTGAGTCTTTCAGGAGATTGCTGTCTAAAAATGGATATTGTCTTCATAATTGTATGTATTGAAGCACTGCTTCCAAAACAAATATGCCAGGGCAGAAAGTTGCTGCCACCTTTGACGTCCATGAGGCAGCTCCTTATCTGCAGCTGGAACACTGGGGCTATGTGCTTTCCTTCCCATGAAAATGCATTGCCATTCTCCTGCAGGATCTTACCCAGCATACCACCTCCAGTATGGCATATGTCCAGCAAGTGCTCCTGCACAGAAGGCACCAGGAAAAAAATTTCCTACTGGACTCTACCTCCCCATGGTACCTTAACATCTGCTCCGACAACGCTGGCACTATGTCCTTTGCTTCCCAAGGAAAGGCACTCCGAGTCACTTGACCTTGCCTTGTCTTCAGTACCATTCCTAGCTTTTCCAGCCTACCCTTGTTGCTTCCCTTGCCTACTTCTGTCTTTCCTCACCCTGCCTACAACTTCCTTGCTTTGCCTTGCCTTGCCTACCACTCTTTGCCTTGCCTTCCATGCAGGCGAGGCAATGCAAACCACGTGCAGGCAGCTGTAGGCAAGTCAAGGGAGAGGGAGGCAAGGCCAGAGAGGTGAGGGAACAGCAAATGAGTGGTAGGTGACAGGAGGCCCAGGAGTTGTGGGGATGGGGAGGTAAGTCCAGGGGTGGGTAGACCAGGCAGAAAGAGGAAGGGCCAGGCAAGGCAAGGCCCTGGAAGTAATCTGCAGGCAGGTCAAGGGTGGGGCAGGGGCATGCGAGGGAGTGCAAGGCTGGGGAGGGTTAGAAGGGCAAGGCAAGGCAAGGTAAGTGTTGGATTGCCAAGGGAAGGCAGGTGAGAGGTACACTCAAGGATTGCTGGGAAACAAAAGTGGCCAGGACAGACTGATCTGACCATCCTCAGTCTCACCTGGCTGTCTCTAACCTGCACCTAAAACACTTGGGCTACCTGCTTTCCTTCATATACAAAAGAACTTCACTACAAAATACAAATTCTAGTCCCAGAACCTAAGGGTGAAATGTGGATTTCCTGTCCAAAATTCAATACAGTCAAGCACAGGTCCCAGACAAAAGCTGCCAGAACAGGCAAATCTGGGCATGAGCTCTCCTGGGCTGCCTCACATGTGCTCCTGATATATTGGTGGTAGGTGAAGGCCTTGAGAGTCCTAGGAGGAGAAGACAGGTCAAGGCAAGTCCAGGAAATGCCAGGAGAAAAGAGGTCTTGAATTCCAGGCATGGGAGGGGTGAGCAAGGTAATGCAAGGCAAGGGAGGGCTTCAAAGGCAGGGCTGAGGGCAGAAGTGGTTTCTGCACTAGTACTTCTGTCTCTAAGCTTTCCAAAGACCACTGCACCCTGGACCTGCACAAGAAGGAAAGTGCTTTGAAGAGCAGAGCATCTGGGTATGTGTGCAGTTTCCAGCTCCCTCAGAGAACAGTGAGCAGTGCCTTCTTGTGGTGCAAATGGAAGTTTTCAAATATCAAGAAGAGTAAGGTCAGCAAAAAGTCTCTCCCAGCACATTTCTTGCTGTGAACCTGTTCTGATCCATTTAAGGGGAGAAGAGGCAATTTTGCATCAATCCACAGCTGTGGAAAGGGACTAGGCACTAAACATACCTGAAATCGACATTAAAACACAAATGACATTAAAAGTGGGGATCCAAAATGATAATAGAACTTTTTTCTTTTTCTGTAGAAGAGAGGAAAGAAAGAGAGAAAATAGAAAAATAGGAAAAATGCCCAGAATAATTATGAGAAGTGCAGGAAATGGGTTACCACCAACACAGGTCCACAGGTGTGATGAGGAAGATCTGTGTCCAGGGTGATGGATATTTCTCTGGTCCCTCTGAGAGCAGTAAATGAGCCAGTGAGGGAGGAGGGCAGCAGCACCATTGGTGGTGGTGTCTAGGGGAGCACAAGCACTGCAGGAATAGCCAGGACAGTGAAGGAGAGCACAGCACAGCAAAGATTCTGGCACTTTGTAGATTCCAGCAGCACAGCTATGTGTGACAGGCTGGGGACCTGCTTAGGGAGAGTTTTGAGAGCAGCAATTGTCGTGTCCACAAGGTTCATTGGCTGGCTCATGTGATGTATGGAAATGTTTACTGCTAGCTCACTTGGTGTATTAGATGTTGTTGTTTGTTCACCTCATGTATAGAAAACCTGCTGCTAGCTTGCTTAATGTAGCAACACTTTACTGCTCTCTCACCTCCTGTATCCAAAGGCCAAATCAACCACAAGCTCTTGTAATAACTTTCAACAGGGTGCCTTATTTTTTTTTTTTTTAAAAAGCACTTTCTAAAGTTTTTTTAGGGGGAGCTTTAATCTTCAAAGAGGCAATAGGGAAACATTCTTAACTTTTTTCTCTTTCACTATAGCTGTTGCTGGAAACCTTTCAGTTTAGATTCAGACTGCAGGCATGCCCAAAGGCCACAGTGCCTGGAGCAGAGAAGGAAAGTGCATAGCACCAGTCTCTTCTAGGGCCAGTGGTGTCAGCTGAAAATGATCTTCCCTGCTCAGTCTAGCTCACACTGATGCCTTTTCCTTGGACCTCAAAATTAAGAGCCAGACATGGCTAAGGGATAAGGGTTTTTTGCTTTGGTTTTTAATAAGGATCCTGATGATGCATCACCTCACCAAGGTGGAATGTGCTGCAATGCACACACACAGTAGAGTGTGTATAAAATTTATAGACCTTACAAATTAGCATATCTAACAGAGATGCCCCAGTGAGAGGCTTGAATGAATAGCATGATATCCTCCCATCCTGGGGAATTTTCCCCTGAATGGGCTAAATTTTTAGTTTACAGGATGTATTCTAGAGAGGGCCTTGGTTTCTCAAGATAGCTTAGGGCTTTCTGGCCTCCAACTGTGAGGCCTTTAGGGTGTTTGGTCTTCTGGCCTAACAGAATACCAGGACTATGCTAAGTTATCAGACTTAAGGAATTACAAGTATTCATGCTAAGAGTACTGAGCGTACATAAAAGGTATATAAAAGAAAAGGCAAAAAACCATCTTGGCATTAACACCCAGTGTGTCATATACTCTGGAAATGTGTGCCCTTCCTCAAGCTGTAGGTACCAGCATAGTCTTTCACTCTCACAGATACCAAAAAGCTTAAAACCTCCAGCAGCTGTTTCCCAAAAAATCCCACAGCCAAAAGCCAGGTCTGACCTTCACTTTCCCCTACTCTGCCACATGTACACGTGATTCTCGCTTTCCTTCTCAGCTACAGGGAAAAGCACACCCTCTCAGTGTCACAAAGTCCTTAGCAAAACCAAACAGTGGTCTCACTTCAAACAGCTCCATGTGCCAGGACAGGAAGCTGTTACTGACCTGGCCTCTTGCTCCATGTGTCCATCTCCTTCTCACACAGACAAACTGCTTCTGTTGAAACGTGCTGATGCTATGTCTTTTCCTGCTCAGCCATTTGCACTGTCACATTCTTGCAGCCTGAATCTAAACTGAGGAGTTTCTGGCTACATCTTTTGTGCACAGAGGTGCCAGGAGGAAGAGGTTGCTCAGACCTTGCCACTTCCATTTGGAAATGCATTCACTGTAATCAAATGACAGCTTTCTTTTCTTTACATCCTGCAAACTTACACACACACAGAGTGGAGCTATGCACTTCCTTTCTCAGCTGAACTCACCCTTCCCCAGGCTTGACACCTTCTTGGGGTATCCATGGAACACTCTCCATGGCCCCAGCCACTCTCAGGGGAGAGCTGCATGGGTGCACCTGGTGCTGGCCTTGGCTGCATAGCCCTGGCTTCATGGCCTTGCCTGCATGACTTTGCCTGCATGGCCCTGGCTGCATGGCCCTGGCTGCATGGCTCTGTCTGCATGGCTCTGGCTGCATGGCTCTGTCTGCATGGCCCTGGCTGCATGGCTGCTCCTGGCACTAGGATGGCTCCTGGTGGGTGCCATGGCCTGACAGGTCCCCACTACCCCTTCAAGGAGAGGAAGAAAAAGAGATTGCACAGCTTCCTCTGTCCCCACTAAAAGCCAGGTTGTGTTAACAGGTTCAGAGCTTCCTGCATTTCTAGATTACTAATGTAATTTTTTACCTGTCCTGTACATTTTTCATCATCCCTATTCATGGATGCTGGTCCATCTGAATGTGGGTGTGGGTGATACTTTAAATCCCTCTGATTAAAAAAGAAAATGGTGCAAAGGCACCAAAAGAGCAGAAATCTGCCTAGGCTGACTGAAAATGGGTGTGAACATCTGTGGATGTTCAACATGGCACCAGGAAAAATAACTCTGCTGGCAAGAAATACCCAAATCTTTCAAACTATTTAGACGATGGAACTTCAAAATCTAGAGACATATCAATGAACCATGAGATGTTGGGTTGGAAGGGACTTTAAATCCCATCCAGCCCCACTCCATCCATGGCAGGGACACCTTGCAGTGTCCCAGGCTGCTCCAAGCCCCAAGGTCCAAGCTGGCCTTGGGCACTGCCAGGGATCCAGGGGCAGCCACAGCTGCTCTGGGCACCCTGTGCCAGGGCCTGCCCACCCTCCCAGGGAGGAATTTTTACAAAACAAATATTTTGTGCTTGGTTTTTACAGGAACAATCTAGCAGTCCATGCTCAAGGCCAAATTAAATATTTATTAATGAGTTATAACAAAGTAATTAGTGTCAAGTAAGAATATGTAAGATGTGATTAATACTTAATTGTTTTTACTCACCTGGGAGTCTGTTGTTTTTCTATTTTCTGCCAATTTAAAATACAAGAGGAAAAAATTTGTTCATTTTATTGAGTGATACTTAATTTTTGAAGGTTTCCATCAAGTAAAGAAGATGGCAGAGCTAATAGATGCTTACATAGAAATTTTAAAAATCTGCATTTTACTAGCAATACTGAAAGTTGCCTCCTAATTTAAAGACTCAGCTCTCCTAGAGTGTAATGTATATTATTAGTTCTTCTAGTGAATGTGATAGCAGGATCACACCCAGGATTTGTCTCACCTCCCTTCTAGATTGCTAAAACCAAATCTGTTTAATGGCAACAGGAGTTTAAGTAGGATTCATGTCACCTCCCTTCTAGATTGCTAAAACTAAATCTGGTTTAATGGTAACAGGAGTTTAAGTAGCTAATTTAGACCAGGTTGCAGAACTGACATGAGGTTAAATAAAAACCTAAACCCCAAAAGTAATTCCTGTCAACAGCCTATGGCAATGGTAGGGCAAAGGTAACATGGATTTAAAAGGTAGGAGTAAGATAACCTTAATTTAGAAAATGAGTGATCCTTGCACAACCCTGGTAAATTAAGCCACAAATTGTACAACTCTGCAAGGATTACAATGAAAATGTGAGTCTGGCTTTAGCAACCATCTCTAATCAAAAGGTTTAATTCTCTTGGAATGCCCTAGACTTGGACTGATTCCTTGATTGTGGAAAACTTGGAATTGAGATTTGTCTGATTTCAAACCCTGCTCACTCTGCTTCCATTGCAGCTGATGAAAGCCAAGAGAAAGAAGGCAACTCATGAGAGTTTATGAGCTATGGACACTCAGTAACAAGAAAATAAAACAGGCTGATCACTGTCTCCTCACACCCTTTGCAGGCAAAGTGATGGATTGTTTTTCCCCCCTGGTATCTCAAAAGGGGTTAGAGATTCTAAACATCTGCATAGTCCATGGATGTCCTTGTCCTGCTCTGGAGCCAGAATAATAATAATAATAAAAAGATACAATATTTAATTAGTGCCTATGTTCCCATGTTGTTTTAATAAGCTTTTGGCAATTCTCATTAAAGATAACACCCATGCCTGTCAGAGCTTCTTCTGCACCTTTAATATTGCTGGATTTACCAAAATATATGCAACAGATAATTTGTCAAGGCTGACATTGTAACTTAATAAATACTTTTATCCAATGTTTGTGCATAGAGGAAGGAATTGTTAGATATATTGCTGGAAATTCAGTTGGGCAATCACTTTTAGATGATTAGTGAACAAGCTAAGAACAAGAACAAAAGAATGAACATTTATTTTACTCAGTTGTGTAACCATTCACATGTAACTGTCCCTATAATACATTTTCTTCCTCAAAAAAAGGTGGAAATCCAAGTGACAGTTTCTGTTTATAAAAGTCACATAAATAAGTGTTCAGATAAAATATTAACCTGTTTCCAAATCAGTGAGGTACCTACTTTATCTCTATGCAAATACATAATAAATTTACTACGGCATTGTTGACCTTCATCTTCACCTTCCTTGTATGTAGAAAAGTCAACTTTATGGAACATCAGCAATGAGTTTTAAGAGATATAGACTTTATCTGCTTTCAGTTTATCAACATAGAGTGGAGGAGATTAAGGTTTTGTTGGACATTTACAAATAAGTGATGTACACTGAACATGTCCAGAAAAGAAGCAAAAATGCAAAAAAGAGCCAAACTATTGCAGGACTCAGACATGGGATTGCAGTCTTGTGCAGTGAAATATTTACACCTCATGGAGATTCCCTTGGCTGAAGACTTTGCCCAATATACCTGGTCATTGGAAGCTTCCTGTATGGACAGCACAGAAAGGAACTTCCAGGGATGACACAGCTCATTAACACCACAAGGTGTTGGTTGGCTATGGGAGATGCTGTTTTCAAGCACTTTCTTTTCTTTCCTCCATCTAATTTTGCTAAATGGAGACAGACCAGAGATTGATGAGGACTCAGATGCTGAAATCCTGTGTTTGGACAGGTAGATTGAGCTCCAATGTGTCTTTTCAGGCGTGATGGGCATCTGAACCTCAGGAACATCAATCTACCAGCATTATATCCATGTCCAAAATCATGAGTCATAAACTCATGGAATGGTTTGTGTTGAAAAGGATCTTAACACTCATCCAATGCCACCTCAGCCATGGCAGGGACACCTTGCAGTGTCCAGGCTGCTCCAAGCCCCAGTGTCCAACCTGGACTTGGGCACTGCCAGGGATCCAGGGGCAGCCACAGCTGCCTGCCCACCCTCTCAGGGAACAACTTCTTCCTAAAACTTAATCCAAAACTACTCTCTGTCAGTGTGAATCCATTTCCCCTTGTCCTGTTCCTCTATCCCTAGCTCCTTCAGGCATTGGAAGTAAAGAAGGACTACCAGCTCTGTTCTTTCACTTAGTTACTAAATTTGACAAAGAATTTTGATTAGATAGCATTTCTTAAAAAAAAGAAAAAAAGAAAGAAAAGTAAATATAGATCCTCTATTTTTAAAAAATTAATGTATGTTTGTGTTGATTTTTAAAATTTTTGTTTTGCTTTTGAGTCAACTGGAAAGCTTCAAAATGTAGCAGCATACAGGAATAACCTCTCAGAAATATATTTTTAAATGTGAGAGGTATTAAATTCATAGCCCAAGTACTTTGGAGAAGCACCTATTTGCCATCAGTTTGCCATACTGGGACGTATTTAGCCTCACTGAATATTACCCCAAGCAACATTCATACAGACCTGTGCAAAATATGAATGTTCAAAATATTTCAGCTTGGATCCTTCATGGACTTACAGAACTTGGATAGAGGGAAAGAAGAGAAATGTTATTGACAGCATTTCATGTAACAGAAATTCTACTGTATCAATGACCAGCTGAAAAAATCGAATGTTTTAAATAAAGTCAGCAAGGTTTGAATGCAAATTTATGCTTTGTATTTTATAATCCTATTATATTGCTGTGAATAAGAGGATGGCAAAGCAACCAACTTCTGTCCCAGCTTTGCTCTGATCGAAATTAAATTTCTGAATAAGCATCAGATGCAAAGAGCACAGTTTCTTAAAGGCCTGAACTTCCAGGAACACATTCTGCTATTGCCATCTTGTGGATGACCCTCAGAGTGATGCTGCTCATTTGGCATCTCTCTCATCCTGCTTTGGTGAGGAATGTTTCCTGATATTCTACATTGCCATGGTAATCTATTGCCTGAAAGTTACAGAGTTCTTTCTGTCAAAATAATTGAATTTATTAATTTCAATTAACCCATTAAAGAAAATTAAACTGTCTCGATAAATTGTGAGTTACTTTGTCCAAGTAAGATATTGAGCAGTGGTAGTATGTGAACTGAATTTTAAAAATTATTAGCTGTGCCATAAAAGTGGTTTTAATTACCTTTGTATAGTTCTCTTTTTGTTAGAGGATTGCATTGTGCTGAAGAAGAATGAGGCATTGTTTAAGGCACAAGGCTTATATGAATCATGAGACTATTCAAAGTCACAAAGCCTTGAAGATAAAAGTTTTAAATATGAATGTATAACATTGTGCAAAACTCAGAGAGCCTGCTGCTCAATGGGAGGAGCTGTATTATATATTAAAAAGCTTTCCAGCAATATTGTGGACCTGTTGTTTTTGTTCTCACATTTTACATGTGAGAAATCCCATGAAAACCGACCTCACAAACATCAACCACTTTATAACACATATTGTTATCTTAATATTAACAACATTACAATATTTATAACAATTCTTATAATATCCTGCAAAAGCAATTCCCATTAACTTGTTTTCCACACTATCTCTGGAGGAAGAGGCCCTCTCTCTATTCTGGTGTCCCACTGGATCACAGCTTGCTCTGGCATCAACCTGCTCTGGTGTGAGCACTTTTCCCATGAGCTGGGAGTGGATCCCTGCATCCCCTGTGGACTCCATGTATTACAAATTGTTTGTTTCACCATGGTCCTCACTGTGGCTTGCAGAGGAATCTCAGATTGGACGCTTGGAGCACCTCCTCCCCCTCTTTCTCTCCCACCCACTGTGGTGCTGCCACATTGTTTACCCTCATGTGCCCTCACTTCTCTTCTCTGACTAGAAGAAAACTGCTGCTCGTAGGTACCATTGCCAACAGATTACACAAATTCAAAGATTCTTGCAGGATCTGGCAGCACTGAGAAGTTGATTTAGTCTAGGTTCCACATTGGGGAATCACTTGCCACGTTTCCTCTGCTGGCTGGGCAGCACTGCTGACACTGCTGGGGCAGTGGTGGCCGTGGTGGTGCTGGTGCTGTTGAACACCTCTCCTCTGCAGTGTGCTGGGAGGGGAGGCCACTGCCACCCCTGCATATTTTGCCCACAATGTGGTTGCTGGGGGCAGCCAGGAGGGCAAGGCTCATTGCAGGCTGTGCTGGGATGGCAGCAGCTATGGCACATTGGCACGGGGTGTGTTGGCATGGCAGCGGCGGCCTCGGCGCCTCCCCACCCGAGGGAAAAAACTTTGATTTTCTTCTGAAATATATCATCACAAAGGCATTACCAACCTCTAACTGGGCCAGCAGAGTGTCCATCTTCACAGCCATCAGAGATTGGCTCTGTCAGACATTGTGGAAGCTTCCAGCTCACAGAAACTACCCCTGTGACCCACCACCGCTAACAAAAACCAGGTGGTGCCAGACCAACACAAAACCTGTGAGTTTTTGCACCACAGCAGAATTTGGAATCATAGGACACGTGCTTTGTACAGTGGACCCCGTTGCTACAAAATGAAAGGGGATATTAAAACAGAGCAGCTTTTATAAATGTTAAAGCCATGACCTGGGCAGAAATTTGCCAATAAAAAGATTCAAAAGGCAAAAAAATTGACTTTAGAAAAAACTCAGGGAGTAAAGTAGAAAATACATAAAGACAAGACATAAAATAGAAAAGACAACCCCTTTTCAGGCATAATACTATATATTTTGTCAGCCATTTTCTGATTAGAAGAAAAGACTCTGTCATTAAAAATAAATTACAAAAACATTTTTTTTTCTATATGGTTTTCCCTACACAGTAATTTCTGAATTTCCCACTGTGAGTACATGATTAGTCAGTGCCTATTTACACAAACTCTGTGAGCTTGCAGAACACTATTCAGGGAAAGGAGGGCTGAGAGAAAATCCTTTAAAATCAACACACATGGTGGAGTACCTCAACACTGCTGTCAGAATTAGACTACTCAGAATTTTGCTAAGTGGGAGGAGTCTTGCAAAAGTTCTGCACTTGGACAGAGGGGCAAACCATGTGGTACCTGACAACATCACTTCTATAATAACAGTTATATAAAGATCCATGTTACTTAGAATATTCTGAACCTTTGTCCCAGTCTAGTTTTACAGACTATGTATAGTTTTATACCTTGCACCCACGGATTTGAAAGATTCCTGATGGAGAGGGGCCCTGGAGAGGAACAACAGGTGGACACTGGGAGTTCTAAGCTTTGCACACAGTGAAGATCCTGGAACTCAAGGTTTAGGAATACAGGTGTGAACCACACTGGAACCTGCCAACTTCAGTGATCTATTCATGTGGCCCACTCCAGGGTGACCACATTTTGCCACCTGGCACCATATAACATCTCCCTTGGAGCTCTTGCCAGGCCACTGACACAATAATTAACATTCATAAGGTTTCACTTGCCCTTCAGAATTGCTGCTACCTCTCCCTGACTCAGTATAACATACCTAGACACAAGTTGGTGAATGTAAAACAATTTTGGGAGAGAAGATTTTTTTTTTCTAAGTTGATACCATGGCTTAAAACAAATATTTAAATTTTGTCTGAAAATATTAATTTGGTATTCTTCACATAAAGATGTTTAGAGGCTTATGAGGCAACACAGGCAAGCTGTTTGGTGCTTAAAACTGACATGAATGTTCAAGTTCACAATATTTTCCATGATGTATTTTATTCATGACAAAAATTATCTTCTGAAAAGAAATTATTAGAGTGGTGGTAGACACTTTAAAAGTTGTTTTGCACCTCCCTCTGCAAAATATTGTTACAGTTCATTAGGATTATGGTTTACTGGCAGAAAGGAATAAAGAGTCACCCTTGGCAGTGTTCAAGGCCAGGTTGGATGGAGCTTGGAGAACCCTGGGATAGTAGAAGGTGTCCCTGCCCATGATGGGATGGGACTGGATGAGCTTTAAGGCCCCTTCCAATCTAAACCGTTCTGTGATTCTCTTTGCAATAGATCTTGAAATATGGCAAGCAACATTTTGGTGCTTTTTTTTGTTTTATATATATATATATATTTCACTCTGGTTAAACTGAGCTCTGTGCTGTTTGTTTCCCTCCCTTTGAAGTGATGGCTTTTCTGCCTGGGGCCCCATTTTCCAGTTAACCCCGTGCAGGGAGATGGGCAGAGGCCCCTCACAGAGGACAAACCTTCTGGACTTACTACAACTGGTTAATGCCCAGGGAAGGCAACATAAAAAATGCTTATGCAAACCTATGTACAATTTATATTGTCCAGCCCAGCATTCCATAATTAAGATGTAAAAAATATAAATGCATATTTATTATCTTTATGTATTTCTCTGGCCGTATGATTTATTATGATTTATTGCCCATCCCCTTTACTTGATTGATTCCTATTTTCCACTCCCTTTCTTCTCACTCCCAGGATCTCTAGCACACTGTTTTTGTATTTCTTTAGGGATTTAGAACCTATCAAGTGATAGCCACGTGCATTTAACAGGAACACCAATGATTTCAGCTGCAGGACTTTTTCCATGAACGAACTACAAACTGAGTTTTAGAATGCTGAACAAGAATGCTAAAGTAATTTTAAATAGCTCCCACTTACATTGCTTAAAAGATCTGAGGAGCTGTTTATTTTCTGAGGGCAGTTTGAAGTTCTGATATTTCAGGAACTCAGAATGAAACAAACAGTTTTCATATAAACCCTAAATTTCATTAGAGATTATTAGAACAATTGAAAGGCCTTGCAACAGAGAAGTAATTGATCTGTTCTATTCAAATGAAGAACACTTCTGTACAGTTTAATAAAAAGCATCTGTCATAAAGATTATGTCCTACACATTGTGGGAATTCTGTCACTACAGAAAACATAGATAATTTGTAATAAACAGAAATTGTCACTAAAGCTCTCAGCTTATGCCATCTAATATTGTGTGAATAAATTTCATTTTCTAATATTATGAAACAGTAAGAGTATAATGAATCAACTACCTAGGTCCTTTGAGAATTTTTGCATAATTTACCAAAACAAATTGATTTTAGCAGTAAAGCTACTAATTTACATGGGGAAGAGTTGTTTTCCTAGTGTGATGAATTTAATTTTTATTTCCCTGTTTGCCTGAATTTACTCAAGCAATTCATCACTGCTAGAATTAAACTACAACCATGTTTTAGTTGAGCAGGCACATAACTACACCTGGATGACAATAAAGTGTCTTTCAAAGGTAGGATGTGAAATTTAATGAAATTGGAAAGGCCACGCTGTCTGTCAAAAATAAAAACAATAAGATGGTGCGCAGTAAAGTATTTGGAGAATTTTATCCATAGATTGGTTGTCAACTTTTCATTTCTGAGGTCTAATCTTTCTGATAATTTATAAGGTTTTGTTCTACAATGGGATATTTTCTTATAAGGAATAAAGGTGTAAAAGAGAGTTTGTAAAATGAGTAGGTTTCTATTAGGACAGAATGAACTTTCTCTTCAGATTTTTTAAATGAGTCATCCATCCAAACACTTACAACATGCACAGTATGGGAATAAATTATATTTTGCTGTCAGTTCAAGTAGGTTCAACTTGGGACCGAAAAGTAAAATAATACTACTGGCAATCCGAGTCTGAAAGGAAAGAATTTGCATCTTTATGTCCATAGTCCAGCATAAAATAATCCAGTGGCTGCTGGAAACCCAGAGTGAGTGGGTTTATAGATCTGGAAAGCAGTGCAAGGATGTGTTTTCCATGCCTTCTCTCTTTGCTGAGTGCAGCTCTCAGGCAGGAGGCTCCTTCCCTGAGGTCCCATTAGTCGGGATTCAGTCAGCATTGTGCAAAGATTCCATCCTTCCAACAGGGCAGGGCAGGAGAAAAACTATCCAGAGTTGTTCCTCGCTCAGTCAAGAAAGACTTAAAATACTCACATGCCTTTTTTTCAGATATCAAACCAAATTGAAAGCTGCAGTAACCCAGGACAGAAAGCACAGTAGCTAAAAATGGACCCTTTTTTCCCCATCACAAGCAGCATCAGATCCACTGTTCACTAACAAACACAGCCATAGGAAACTAAACAATAAAGGAAGTTTCTCTTTTTGCCCACTGAGCTGAAGGCACTTGGTTATATTTTAAGGCATAGTAGAGAAGTAGAGATTGGATTGTGCCTGTAGATATTCCAGGAATAACATAATACAAAAGAAAAAGATCCAGATTCTTACAGGAATGGACACAGTGATCATACTGGCTACTTTTCAGCTTTTCACCTCCCTCCACCCTCAGGATAAGAAGCAGAACACTCATTGTCATGATCCAGAAGTGGTTTATCGGGCCACTGACCTCTCTATTTATAAATTGATGTCCATGTTAAATTACATTGATGCAAAACTCGTTTGCTAGGTAATGACACAACGTGTTTGAAAAGAGAGCTGTCACTTACTCTGTTTAGCACACACAATATGGAAATTAATTTCACAGAAAGTAACTTGCTCCTCCAGGGGAAAAGGACACTGCAGATATTTATAGACTATTTGATTAGTTCCTTTCAGCAGCATCAAATAGGATGATGCTGGAGCAGTCTGTATTTACTTAATGCTGAACCTATAAAGAATCCATCATTTACATATTCTCCTCAAAAGCACCAGCTGTACATTCTTAAATAAAGTCATAAATGGCACTGACAAGGCTTCATTCTTTTAATAAAAAAAAGACACTCTATGGTACAGACTGTGCCTGTACTTCACTCTCCAGACTTTATATGCTCAAAACTATAAATGTTCTCAATTGGAATAAGAAGAAGGCAAGTTGAAACTTCACTTGAAAATTAATTTGGTTGCTTGTGGAATCTATGTACATTCAACAACACTTGATTTACATCTGATTTACATATGTTATGGATAATTATTCCAAATATAAGAGTTAATATGTAAAAGAAAACATTAAAGACAGCAGAGTAATTTTTACCTCCAACCATCAGTTCTACTTCACCCTTGCAAGATTCACATCTGTGCACTTCAGGCATACTACTACTACTGGTTTTCTATTGTTTATAGGGAAATTTTCCTCTGTATAAATTTTGGTTGTGCCAACAGCAAGCTGGAGTGATTCCCTTATTTTCTTTGAAAGAGTGTGTCCCTGTTTCTCATGTAACTAGATGTGAATTCTTTCTGGGGTCAGCATTTTGTTCTTTGCCTATGGCAAAGAGTCCTGGAACTCCTGCATGATTTTATAGCACAACAAAAGTGATTCTTATTTAGACATGTTGTTACATCTCCTGGGAATATTTGTCATATTTCCCAAACAACTCATTCCAACGCCTTTCCTTCTTTATGTTTTTATTTCTTTAGTTTTCCTCATAACCAATTAGAGATGTTACTATGAGACTGTCAGATCCCCCCCACCTCTTTTTTTTTTTTCCCCTTTTTTTTTCCCCCTTTTTCATTCTGACTTGTAAGACCACATCTTGCTTCAACCATGGAAGCTCCCATCATACAGAATGTTTCTGCTACATTTTCATGGCTATTTCAAATATTCCAAGCCCTTCTATGAAAGGAGGCATTAATGTCCTGAACACAGTGTAATGTTTCCATTGTTCATTAGACTATTTCCTGTATTTTCTTTAAAAACTAAAAATTAAAAAAAAGAGAGGCAGAGAGGAAGGAACAGGAGCAAGGATAGAGAAATTATTTTGTTAAGGAAGCTCAACAAAACCTCAAGGTCTTTCTAGAATGAATCCTTTTAAACCCAGCCTTTCATGTCCTTGATAATTCAGGCTGCATCTTCCCTTTAATAATTTCCTCCCATGGAATGATTTGGAATTACACGATCTGTGGTATGGAGATGTATAGCAAGCAAAACACACAAAAGCAGAAGTTCTTTATCAAGAAACTGAGCTTTTCTTTGATTAGAAAAGCAATTGTTTTGCCATTAGTCTAACACATCAAGTCTTGGAAAGTAGATACAAAACTCAGTAAAACAGGGCCAAATGGCCACAAAACTCTAAACTTTTTGTACAGTGTCTTGTTTTGACAGCTCCACTAATTTATAAAAAAGTCAGAACAATACAACAACAGAGGCTTTGGGGATGTGGTTTGTATATTTTTTTTTTTTTTATTAAATTTTTGTTCACTGCAGAAGAAAGTTGGACCAGTGAAAATAAATAATTTCCTGCCCTCTGCCCAGTAGTTCCCACCCCATCATGGTATATTAAGCACACATTACCAATAAAGACTGCTTGAATCATACACAAAAACATTGGAAAATGCTCAATACTGAAGTAAAATTTTCTAAATCATGAACTGTTAACACTCATGTTCTTTGCTACAACTTGAATGCCTGCTAAATGGACGCATTATTGCCACAGCTTTCATCACCAGCTCCTGCAGTAATCCTTCTGTTTAATGATCCTGATTTAAAAATCGTTACAGTTAACAACTCCTGATATTTTACTTTCAGCATTTTGGCATTCAGAACTGCTTAAATGAAACAGTTCAATCTTCTAAGTGACAATAATAGTTCTCATTATACCAACCTGCAGGATTTCCATTCTGCTACATTTTGATATATTATGGCCCTGCTCGTCTACGATCATTAGCATTGTATTAAAAATACACTTAATCTTTGTCAGAAAGCTCATCAAATATTGAATTTTTTGTTTGGAAATATAACTTTCTTCCTGGGAATTACTCTTCCTCTTCCCATACTGGACATCAGCTAGAGTTAAGCTTCAATCTAAAGATCTGACTGCATCATGGTGCTATTGCAACTGTGTACAACAATGCATTAAAGCTGCCAATTGTTAGACTACTTAATGGATATTAATCATTAATCTCTGTATTATTAGATACTAAATAATTAAAATAGAAAGGACTTGGGTAAAGTGGTGTCCTTGAAGCCTGTCAAAGCACCTACACTTTCCTGTTTTCAGGATTTCATAGTGAATATGGGAGGAGAGGAAAAAGCCAAAACAATTTGCTACTCAGGCACCAGGAAAGAAGACAACATTCTGTTTTCTCTGTAATTGCAGCATCTATTTGTCTATAGAGCACTTCATTTGAATTTGACAAATGGGCAATGGTTTCACAGAAAATAAACTACCAGGAATGCTGTGAAAACATGAAGCTACACAGTCCCAAACAGCTACAGTTCCATTTGTTTGTTTCTACCTCTTGCTGATTAATAGATAGGGAACAGAAATGAATGAGAGTACTAAGAAACAGTTGTGTGTGATGGAGAGGAGATAAAGACCATAATTCAGAAGATGAAAATTAAAACGGGGGTGGAAGAAGAAGAGAGAAAGAATCAGCAGGTTTGACTTTTTTTTTTAATTGGGAACTATTTGAATCACTAGGTTGGAAGAGACCTTCGAGATTGAGGCTATCAAACCATGGAAAGGAAATTTTTCAAACACAAGAATAGGACAAGTGATAACAGAAGTACAGAATGTCTTTAATACAAAAACTTATTTTTTTGCAGAAAAAAACAGAAAGAGTGGTCAGGCCTTGGCAGGAGCTGCCCAGGGAGCTTTGCAGTGCCCATGGCTGGAGGTGTCCCAGGAAGGGCTGGAGGTGGCACTGAGGGCTCTGGGCTGGGGACAAGGTGGGGATCAGGCACAGCTGGGACTGCATGGCCTTGGAGGTCTTCTCCAAATTTAATGATTCTGGGTTTCTGTGATGGTGAAGACTTCAGTGACCATGTGAGATTGATAAGGCCTTGGGAGTTCCATGTACTGAATTCCATGAACAGCTGCTGTAGATGTGGCAAGGGCTCTCTAGGTGTGTGTTTTACAGATTTCTGTAACACATCCAAACCATGGTCCTCTGCACTGAGGCTGTCCCAACCCTTGTGGTCTATCCCAATGCTCATGGATCTCATTTATGTGCTTAAAACATCCTTGGAAAAGGACCAGCAGCTTTTGTGTTGGCAGTTAAGCTCCAGTGGCTCCGAAGAGAGGAGTATCATGAAATCCTTCTAGCTTCAAGTTTCTGGAGAGCTCTGTACCCACTCCTTGTAACTCAGTGTAGCCAACACTACATTTAGAAACTGTCTGTGCAGTCCTACTATGCATTAGTATTTTATGTGATAGAATATGGGAATTAGAGACAAGTTACTTTTGCTGGTACCTTGTTCCTGGACATACTCCAAGGAATAGAGCTCATGCATAGAAAGGCTATACAAAGTGCCAACTGTTTCATAACCACCTGCTATAAGCAATTTCAGCCTCATCCAAAAAATGTAACTTACGCTGGTAAAAAGAAAATCACAGTTGTCAATTCTAATTTTTCATCTCAAAGGGAACCTTGGCTTCATATAATTTTCTTTTCATCAATGAATCAGTCCAGTTAAATCTTCTAATTATCATTTACTTCAAAAAATGAAATGTTATTTAGGTAACAGCTCTTTCAATTCTAAAGTAACAGGGTATGTAGACTTTAATATCATTTGAGTATATGATCCAATATGTATATAACAATTTCCTTAGGGTTTGGTTTAGGGTGTACCATACATTTCTATGACTAGGAAATTGAAATAAAGGAATTGAATAAAGAAATTAACTCATTACAGAGACTGTGTCATTGGAGGGTGACTGCAAGGTTAAAATTCCTGCTGAAAGCCTATGGAAGACCAAATGGCATTCCTTGGATTCTACTTTTGATTATTCATATTACATGTCATATACCTATAACCCATCCTGGTAGCAACCTCAGCTGACTCCAGCTGCTGTGGATAAATAATCAAACCAAATCACCAGTGTGTTCCTCGTTGATAGTTAGAGCAAAGCCAGGATTTGAATGTCACAGGATTTTAATCTGACCCCATTAACTGAAGCCGTGGTCAAGAACATTTTCATGTGAGCAAGGAGAACGTGGTACTTCTAAACAGCACAGTGAAGGTAGCCATGAGTAATTGGCTACAAATGATACTTAAATCGGCAGGTAGAAGAAGAATTAAAGGCTGAGATTGATTTGGGATGGTTTTGTTCAATCTGCCACACAAAGATGTGTCACAATACAACAGATTAAATTTGTATCTCATCTTCCTGCTTAGATAAAGTGAATATTCAGGTTTATGTGTTCCTTGCTCTAAGGCCCTGCAGTGGATGTCCTTTTGTGGTCTGGAAAAAGTTCTGAGGCAGCATTGGTCAGAATGACCTGGGGAAACTCAGAACGAGTTCACATATTAGTAACATTTATTTTAAAACCTTAAATCACATTAAAAATTTTATTTGCAAGCCAAAATAGAGCAACAGTCATGTACTCAAATGACTAACCTTGTAACCTCCTCCTAAATACAGAACATTATTTTGATTCAGTGCATAATGAATCAAACCTATTCCCAATTCTGAAGGTTTAATTTTTCAGCAAAAAAATCATTAACTGTGAAGCTGATTTTTTTCTTTTTTCCTATAGCTACAAAGGGCTCTCCCTACAGTAATGGCACCTTTGCTGTTTCACCTTTGTCTGTCCCCAAAACTCTTACCTGGCCAGCAGAGCATGAGAAGATTATCCATAGGGTTGAGCTGTCAGCGGATCAATAACTGTTTCTTTAGGGACACAGAGTGGAGGAGACTTAAAACATCAACAGAGCACCCCTGGAGAAATCCCACCTAACAACAGATTTTCTCAGATTTTAGCACTTGTTGCACTTCTTGATGCATAACTCAGCTGGGACAGGGTTGGACTCAACCCCAGGGACAGGATTATCCCACAAAGGTTTATTCAGCAAAGGGTTTTCAAAATAAAAGCTGCTGTTATCTTTGAATGAATCAAGAAAAAAACCAACCCCACACAATCCACAAGTCCCAAGTTCTGCATTATGTACAATATTTACATATCAGAGAATGAATAGCCCAAGGCAAAATTAAGAGATTGTGCATAGAAATTTATTTGGTAGGAGAAAAATACAACATTACAGAGAAGAGTACGATGGGAAATCCAGATGTGTATTTCACTTGGAAAGATTGATAGGAATGCCTTGAGAAAGCTAGTCTTTAGAAGAAATGGTGGTTTGGTAGAACGAAAATCAGCAGCTGGGGATGAAATTCTCTACTTGTGTTCAGCAGATATTGAAATCAGGTTACTGCTTCCTCCTGTTTTCTGCTGGGTTTTGAGAACTTGCATGGGAAGGTAAGCCCTGACTAGAGGTTTTATCAGGTTTTTCATCCTCCAGATCTAGAAGGAGGAATACAGTTTCTTCCAAAAAGATCTCCAAATGCCTTATGTTTGTGCAGGCATTATTTCATCCAATCCCTATGCTAAAAGAAGTGAAGAGGTGGGTTGGCTTTATTTTTATGACTTTATTCTAATTACTACCATCTGGAAACATCTAAGCCACCACTGACAGAATCAGTAGGGTACAAAAAAAGTGGTAGTCTTTTTTACAGGTTGATCCTGACAAAACAGCTCAATTCATACAAAGATGTATTTTAATAGAGCTGAGCATCCATGGGCAGGAAATACAAGACACAGAGAATAGCCTGGGTAAGACAGAACTTGCCTTGTCTTATTATTAATGTCACACTGACTGAGCAATCCACAGTTCAAACCTAAAGGAAACGAATATTTTTACTCTTCTGCCAAGGAATATTTCTCATGGATTGGTTACTCACACGTTTAAAATCATACTCAGAGAGTGGAGCAGGGTCAGAGAGAGACAAGTTATGTAAGTGTGGCAGAAAAATCCCTATAGTGAAAAATTAAAAGAGTTCACCCTATTCAGCTTTTCAAAAGGAAGACTGAAAGCAGTTAAAAATTGTTGTATAAGCACATTTATGAGGAGAAAATATCAGTTACAAAGAGCTCTACAACTAAGTAAAGAACAGTACAACATGAAAAGTGAAGGCTGGCAAAGAAAAACTGTTAAAAACAATTGGCTTTAACAGTGACTGTGATAGATTAACAGTAGCAAACTATTGAGGGAAAGAGAATTTTCCATCTCTTCAAGAATACAGACTGCATGCCAAGAGAAATTCAGCCACACAGAAATTCCTATGATCAAGGCAGAGTCATTAGGGTAAGCATATGATAAACTTGAAAAGGTAATTTCAGCCAAGAGAGGTCTGCTAAACTATAAAATATACATCTGAATAGTCTGAATGTGAGAAGCTGCTTTAATGAATCCATGGACACAAAACATGAATCAATTGCCAGATAATTCAGACTTGTATGTAGCCAAAGGGCAGAAATAATTTTGATGTCCAGAACCAAATCAAGACTTTTCACAGAATGGTTTGGGTTGGAAGGGGCTTCAAAAATTGCAACCCGTCCTGGCAATTTTCCTTTAAAATAACAGAAAATTTCCCACTAATTTGGCATGAACATGCCATTGTTTTCTGTTTTGGGGAACCTGTTTTTTTTTTTTTTTTTTTTTTTTCTTTTTTTTTTTTTTTTTTTTTTTTTTTNCTTTTTATCAATAAATATGAACTTTTAAAACCTGGTTCCTGAGTTCACATTTATTTACATACATGACCTCTTCACAAGGAAGGTGCTGGTTTGGGATTTCATTCAAAAACCAAAAATTCACATAATATTTTCTATCTATAGTCTTGTTTGGTTGTTGTTCTTGTGAAACATTTCAGGACCAAAAAGAAATGATTATGGAAAAAAATTATCTACTGAAATGAACCAAAGCTGCATATTTGACAAAAATTGAGTGTTAGCACATCGTTAGTATTTTGGTATATCATTAAATACCAATGGCAAAAGAAATAAGATTCTGTTAGGTCCTACACTGATTTTCTACCCAGACTATGCTGCTAATTAATACATAAAGCAGGCCAAATGCTAATTGCATAACTAAGCATTGTAAGGCCTTCCATACAACCCCAAGGTTTTCCAAAAACCCGAAAATATACTGATTTCCTCAGTGAATAAAAGAAATATTTCTTTTTCTACTATTAGGATTTCTCTGACCCAGCACTCCTGTTTCCCTGCTCCACTGACTGAGTGACTGCAGTGATATTTGGCACATCAGATATGTCAGAGTGCTGATATTCCCCTTGTCTGCCCTCTCTGGGCCCTGTTGGGGCCAAGGTGTGCCCAGCTGGGCACGAGGGACAATGACATTAAAGCAGGGTGGCAGCAGGGCCAGGGCAGGGCTGTGCCCGGCTCTGGGCCCTCACTGAGGGGACATGGAGGGGCTGGGGGTGTCCAGGGAAGGGAAGGGAGGCCCAGGAGGGGCTGAGGGAGATGGGAAAGGGGCTCAGCCTGGAGCAAAGGAGGCTCAGGGGGCCCTTGTGGCTCTGCACAAGTCCCTGCCAGGAGGGGACAGCCGGGGGGGTCGGGCTCTGCTCCCAGGGAACAGGGACAGGAGCAGAGGGAACGGCCTCAGGCTGGCACAGGGGAGGCTCAGCTTGGGCAGCAGCAGGAATTTCTGCATGGAAAGGGGGCTCAGGCCTTGGCAGGGGCTGCCCAGGGAGCTTTGCAGTGCCCATGGCTGGAGGTGTCCCAGGAAGGGCTGGAGGTGGCACTGAGGGCTCTGGGCTGGGGACAAGGTGGGGATCAGGCACAGCTGGGACTGCATGGCCTTGGGGGGCTCCTCCAAATTCACTAATTCTGGCATTCTGTGATATACCACTTGGACAAAAAGGTTTCCCAGCTCTGACTGGTTTCATAATGAGAAAGGAAATTTCTCAGAATACCTTGACCTTCATAGTCATGAAAGATGGTCCTTGTGCTAAAATTTTGCTCTGCCTTTAGCAAACAGAAGAAAGCTTATGATGTATCTGCTTTATCTAAAAATAGGGTAGGAAAAAATTAACATCTGAAAACAGTTAAATATGCACATTTGTCCTTCATTGAGGAGCAAATAACAGACTGCTTAACTTTATGGCCTTGAGTTCTCCTGACTTTGTGGGAATGAAAGCCTTAAATCAGATTCACATGGATGGAAGTATCTGAGTATAGAAATGAATACAAATCAATGTTATGCATAGAAGTCACACTTCCTGGAGTGTCTCTTTTGCATTTGTTGACCAAAGAAGAGATTAATTGTTTCACTTGTAGAAATTTCACTGGTGCTTGAATTTCAGAAAAGCAAATATTTAAGCAAGAAAAAAAAAATCACTGGCAATAAAAATTGGATAATTATAAAGTCAGTGGTAAGAGCCTCATCAAATTTCAGGTGAAAATAGAATACTTTTCTAAAAAGAAAAGAAAAAGAACCCTCATACATCAGTCACAGTTTGACAAGAAAAAGCAGTTCTTCAGGAATTTTCCCAATCTCAAATGAAAATGTTTCAAAAAATAATGAAAATTAGAAAATAGAGCAAGAAATCCCTATGGATTGGGCATATCAGGAAAACACTGATAGACAATACATTATGTTTGACCCTGATAACCTCTGATCAAAATTTAAATGGTTCTCTGTAGAAATAATTATATTGTAATTATTTTCTCAAAAGATTCATGATTATTTAAATTGCACAGGATTCATCACTAAGTGATATTCCCAGAATGAAAATAGTATTATCAGAATAATAATAATAATCTTCCTAGAAATATCAGTACAATAGAGAGTTTGTACTAAATCAAAATAATTTAAAAATTAATACATATAATGCTGAGATTTTTTACCTGCACAGCATAGAAGAACACTGAGTAAAGTGGCTACATCCAAGAATTTTAATAATAAAAGTATTTGATTGTTACTCTTCACTTTAATATTTTCAAGACCATCCTGATAACTCTCTTTTTGTGGACTCTGCTGGTTTTAACTACAATGCAAAGAACAGAAATTTGGCAAACCTATTTCCATGAGCCTGGAGTGCCAGGACAAGGGGGAATGCTTTCAAATTGACAGAAAGCAGGTTTAGATCAGATATTAGGAAGGAATTGTTCCCTGGCAGGGTGGGCAGGCCCTGGCACAGGGTGCCCAGAGCAGCTGTGGCTGCCCCTGGATCCCTGGCAGTGCCCAAGGCCAGCTTGGACCTTGGGGCTTGGAGCAGCCTGGGACACTGCAAGGTGTCCCTGCCATGGCTGGGGTGGCAATGGATGGGCTTTAAGGTCTCTTCCATCCCAAATGATTCTATTCTATTCTATTCTATTCTATTCTATTCTATTCTATTCTATTCTATTCTATTCTATTCTATTCTATTCTATTCTATTCTATTCTATTCTATTCTATTCTATTCTATTCTATTCTATTCTATTCCATTCCATTCCATTCCATTCCATTCCATTCCATTCCATTCCATTCCATTCCATTCCATTCCATTCCATTCCATCTACATGACATTCATCTGAAAAAAAGATGTGTTGCTAAAGGCCATGCAAAACTTGAAGAATAATATATTTACAGGATGGTTTAACCACTCCAAACAAGAGCTGCACTTTATGTTTTGGACTCTGAAGACCTTTTTCACCCACAGAAACCTTGCACAGACATGAGAACACTTCCAACAAATGGATGTTTTCCTTTTAAGACATCATTCTGCCCACATATAGTTATAAGTTTGCAGGTTTGAAAATACACACCGGTTATGGGTTTTTATTAATCTGCATGTTTCTTCTGCACGGAAATCTGTGCAATGAAATTCCTGAGAATCTAGATGTGAATATCAGCATAAATCATAGTGAATATTGATGCCTCCTAGCACTTAAAGGAAGTTGAACTCTCCAGTAAATTCCCTCACTCCCTCACCTCTGCAAGGTCCCCCTAAAGCAGCTGCCACCATCACAACACCTGGAAGGGCAGATAAGCAGTTCTACCTGTGACACTGCAGTCAGCAGCTTTCTCCAGGAACCTGAATCTGTCACTTCAGCCAAACATCCATCTTCTTGCCACTTCTTGACTTCATGTCCCCAGGCAATGCTGCAAACAGGGCAGCCTGGCCTGAGACCTGTTGGTGTCCCACAGCCTGGCCTGGCTGGAAATGGAGCAGCTCGAAGAAAAGGGCAGATCTGACCCCAAGAATGTAGTTGGGTAAACACAAACAAACATAAATCTACTCTTTATTCACTGTACAAAAATATGCCAAAGTCTATGTGATGCAGCCAGTGGAAGGTGCATGTATCAGCCTTTGAAGTTAAAGGGAAATGTTCACTCAGGTCAAGGCATGCTGCTGAGGACACTTAGCACCACTTGAAAGAGCACCTGATAATATTATCAAAACCTGATCTAGACTACAAAACTTCATTCCTTCACATTTTTCACTCCTTTGAGTGGCACTTCTGGCACAGTCCCTTCTGGTTCCAAAAAAACCCAGGAACTTTCCTCATTTAAGGTCTTGTTAGAGAAAAGACATAGTCAAAACCACTTTGTATTTCCTGTGTCTTTGGAGACATGGAGAATTGTGTTGAGAACAGGATAGAGAAGGACTTTACTTCCTTGCTGAGGCTGGTGCCTAATTAATCTTTGAAAAGTTTCTTTCCACGTAAGTTTTAATGTTTTCTCATAAGCTTTATCAATTTCTTTCAAGGCCAATTTGGATGGGGCTTGGAGCAATGTGGTCTAGTGGAAAGTGTCCCTGCCCATGGCAGAGGATGAAACAGGATGATCTTTAAGGTCCCTTCCAGCCCAAACCAGTCTGTGATTCCATAATGAAAGATGAAGGAAGGAAACCTTTTCTGGGTAGAGATTATTTTAAATTTCAGGTCAAATGTAAAATAATACTTGAAAAATATAGGAATAAAACTTTCAACATGTAAAATTAAAGACCCATTCCAAATTGCATGAATCCTATAATCCATTTGCAGACTGACATTTTTAATCTTTTCAAGTATTTTTAAAAAAGGACTTTTTGGATAACCCACAGATGCAGAAATGGCAAGAACATGTGGAAATGTATATGTGACAGCCAAAAGAATAATAAAAAAGGTTCAGCTGGGCCAAGTATTGGTCATATTATTAGAACAAAGAACTCCTGATGTTAGGACAGTTTTGGATGTGTGTGGGGTCTTTATATCTAATGAACAAAGTGACTTAGAAGGACCCAAAACATTAAGCTGAGATCTCCAAGGAAATTTCCAGAAATAGAGGCAACCAATATTTATTCACTGAGCTACTTATTTTCCACAAAGCAAACTAATAGCTCAGTTTAAATAAAAGGCCCATGAAGAGTTGCTTGACAAGCTGTTGTCAAGAGAGGGAATTCCGACCTGGAGATGGGAGGAATACTCTCTGCAAACATTAAAACCAAATATTTTTCATGGAAAAGTAGTGACCCTGGTACACAGGTAAAATTACACCACACAGAGCTTAGGTTAGCTTGCCTCTTCCCCTGGATGTCTCAAAGATTCTTCATAAAGGCATTTTGCTCGCAGGAAATCTGAAAAGTGAAGCCTGCTCAGTAAGTTTCTTGCCTTCTGTGATTGCTTGGCTGTCATTGCCATTGAGGTCACTAGCATTTCACACCTACCATTTTTTAATGATACTCTTAAAATCCCTATGAACAATCATTTTGTGGCTTTGCTAATCACTGTTCTAATGGCTGCATTCCACCTTAGATCTGGCTGGATTTCTGTAATGCTTCCCTTGGTGCACTCACAAAGCAAAAACCCCTCAAGATTGTCAAAACAGAAACATAAAACTGAAGACAGTTTTTAATATCTATAAAATAAATTCTCAAAGTATTTTAATTCTTGTCATTCTACAAAGCACAAGACCAGCACAATTACAGCAGTTTAATGTACATCAGACCCTGTGATTCATCTAGGTGGGATTTGGAGTGCTTAATCCCATTTCTACTACCCTGATACTCCTATCAGCTGTGTTCTCTATTCTATTTGCTTCCCAGGAATGCAAAGCACTCTTAGTAGCTGTTTTGTAGAAACTCTTGCTGCTCCACTGCCTCAAAACAAAAAGTATATTTGACAAAACCCTGCTGAGTGCAAGAAAAGCATTTACCTCCAGATGATCAAACCCACGGAAAGACATGAGGTATTCTCTTCAGTATATTTGCCTTCCTCTGTTCAGTCTTTCTGTGAGGTGTTATTTTTGATAATATTCTCATATTCAGGCTATGGGAGTTTGCACTTTGGCTCATTTCTGAAAACAGAAGTTGCAAGAGGGCTTGAGGGAGCTTGAGCCATGCTAAGGTGAATAACCATTTGACCTCTGATTTATGCTGTGAGTAACAGGAACATTAATGCCCTTTCCAGGTAATCCATTAGTCTTATTTTCATATTATGCTTCCATAAATCTTTGCAATAGCTTTTCTAAAGATGAAACGCTATACAGCATCTGTTGAGAAAATAATAAGAGGTTTGCAAACCATGGCCAGTGGATACACCATCAACCCACATATCAGCTCAGCAATGTTTTTACTGAAATTGTCCACAGCTGGGTGATTAGAGTGCAATTTATTTTCACAAGCCATAACTTCAGGCAGTTTCAGGTGGCTTTTTATGGACATTAGTGACATTGCCCTGCATTAATTACAAGTACTGTATTTATTTCTTTTATTTCTGTGCTGCTATTCATGGGTAGGAACCTATGGGAGGGGTCACCACAGGATCACACCCTGGATAAGGCTGGGAGGGACCTCTGGAAATTTTGTAATCCATCCTCTCGTCCAGACCAGGGTCAGACAGAGCAGGCTGCTCACAGCTGCCCTCAAGTCAGGTTTTTGGTATCTCCAAGGATGGAGAACCCCAAATCCCTTTGGACAACCTGTTCCAGGCTTGGCTGTCCTCACAATGAAAAGTTTTTTTTCTTTTGTTTAAATAGAATTTCCTGCATTTCAGATTGCTGAGGTTACCTCCTCTCCTTTCACTCCATACCACTGAGAAGGGTTTGGCTCCATCTTCCTTCCTACCCCTGTCAGGCAGATTTACACATTCCTGCAATGTTCACAATTGCCATCAGCAAAGGATAAACTGGAAGGAAAAAAAAAAAACCTGGAATTTCATTTGCTTTAGCCTCTCCCTGCTTTACGGATTTGTTCTACTTCTTATGGAACAATTTTACATAGCAGTACTGCCTACAGACCTGAAACAGACTGGAGTCTCCTCTAGGCTGGAAGAGAATAACAATTCCTCCTCTTCTATTCCGTGGAATAAACAGAATTGTAGCACAGACTGAATTAACGTCTGAGAGTAAAGGCAGAGTTCCACTCTTTATGCCTTTATGGCAATGAGAAGTTCCTGTGATCTTTCTCACCACGTTGACAGAATACATAAATAAGAGGAACCTCAATTTACCCTCCACACAAAGAAGATTTTGACAAAATAACACCTTTTTCCACGAATTTTCAATTTTTCTATCAGAGTGATATAATTAAATTCAATTTATAAATGAGTTAAAATAGCAAAAAGGCAAAGAAAGGTTTGGTACCAGAAAAGAAGGCATAGAGGGAGAACTTCTGGTATTTTAGCAGCTTGCTCACTGTCTTCCACCCCCACAGTATGATGAAGGGGAAAATAGGAAGAACTAGAGTCGGAAAACATGTGGGTTAAAATAAAGATGAGGAAATCAAGCACTGCTGAGAGGAAACCAAACTCTCACCCCAAGCTTCTCTTTTCCAAGCCAAAGAATCCCAGTTCTCCCAGCCTTTTCTCCCAGCAGAGCTGCTCCACCCCTCTGATCATCCTGGTGCCTCCTCTGGGCTCTGTGCAGCGGCTCCAAATCTTATGCAAGAACAGGAAGGATCTTGGTGGATAAAACCAGGAATATTCACCTCGTGTTACAAAGGCAGCCTGGCCAAGTTGTGTGATTTACAGAACCCTGAGCTACTTAACAAAATCATTTTCCTTTACTCTCCTGACAAGTCTCTACTTGTACTATTTACTTAAGTTGTTTTGCAGAAGTGCAGCAGCTCAGGGTCAGTAGAAGAAGCAGGGCAAGACCAATAATTATCTCACAGCTGTATTGTACAGGCTGCAAGGAAGGCAGCGAGTTTGTATCTGAAACCCTGAAAATTTCACATAATGAATTAAAGTTCTAGTGCAAGTCTGCATTTTAAAAGACTGAAAAGAATCCCTGCTTTGGCACATGACACTAAAACTTTGAATTTCAGCATTTCTTCAAAGGCATTCACACACATAACAGGAAATTATTCTGTGCATATTTAGTGAGCATTTATAGCAAGAGTCATCACTTCTGTTCTCTATATCATCACAATATTCATCACAATGAATTTTAGTCTAGACAGTTTTTTTCTCATGATTAAAAATGTTTATTCATAAAATAATTGAGTTTCACATTTGGGAACTTTGTGTAATTCATTTGCATTAAATAACAGTTTTAGTGGCTTTAAAAAGGAAACAGCTCTACTTATTTTCTGTACACACATCTCTTATAAAAGGACTTGAATATTTAGGTAGCTATCATTTATAGCTGCTACCACCTTGGATTTCAGTGTAATTTATCAGGCTTTGTAAGAGTATTTCTGTAATACCTTGATTAAACAAACATTCCATTGCTATATTAATCAGAGCTTTCATAATATTTCCACAAAATATTTATCTGAATTAGGGCTGGTTTTCACTATGATACCTTCATGATCAAGGACTGCAATAGACATTTAATAAAACAACCAAATATTTGACTGCTTTTTCTCTGTGTTTAGACATTATTGCAGCTCCTGCTGACTAGATTAGAAGTGGTGTTATAGAAGCTTTAGATTAATGAAACAACATGTAAAGTCATGGGAGAATATATTAATAGAAAAACCACAGAGGTATCACACAATCTGTTCTTGTACTTACCCATTAACACAGATTTATTGTGTCTTTACACAAATGAGTGCAAGTGTGCTTGACTCTTAGGGCTTGGACCAAAGATTCTTGACATGAACAGAAAACTTGTGACTCCAAAGAGCTTTGCAGCGGAGTTTATATCATTTGTGAGACAAACCTTCCATACAAAAAGATATTCGGCATCAGATCTTTTAATTTAGACTCCCTATTATCCTTCAAACCAGGGTTTATGCTAAAAGCAGATCTGATAATTAACTCAATTGGACACCTGACTTGCCAGAGTAGCAATGGTCTCTGCCTGCTCAGGAAAAAGCTTGAGTCCAGGAGACCCAGGGGCAGCCCTGTCACACTGCTGGCAAGTAGGGACACCAGGAATGAAGTCACTTCCTGTTCCCATGGGGAAGAAACACACCTTGGAGAAATAAACATCCCCCAGAACAAGTGTGCTTTGGAAAAAAATTAAATATACACTGACAGAGAAAAAGTCCTGGTTTGAATCCATCTATACCTTAATTCTTTGTGCTAGTTTCCATCTAAGAAGGCTTCACACCCCAATTAAGGTTCTCTTTTAGACCAAAGACAATACTTTTGTTAAACTGTAGTAACAGGACACATTTATAGCCCTGTTTAAACTGGAATACCACTCAGAGTTGTGATGTGTCCTCTGCTGTCCCAGTGATCCAGGGCAATATGAAATGTTGCTGGCAAATAAATTCTGACAGCCAGTGCTGTACAGCGATTCTGACCATCAGCCCCAGATTTCCTACAAGCTCTGAAGTACAGCCAGCACTGGGCACCCGTTTTTACTGACCCAAACCAAAGGAGAGCCTTTTCTTACTCTTTCCAATACTTACACAGGTTCAGATCACAGAACTCTGCAGTTGTACTTTATTCAAGTGCTTCTCTTTTTAGGAAAAAATGCCCTGCATGCCATGTAATTGCACTGCTCAGTGTGGCTGAGGAATTGGATTTGGACTATGAATAGAATACAGTCATCCTGAATATTTTCCCAGTTAATGATCTGTATTAAAATAAACCTGCAACTTCATCCATTAGCTCTCCTCTCTACAGAAGAAGAGAAATGCAATCAAAACAGAACAGGAAAAAATTAGTTTTGGCTTCAGGGCATCATTGTTTTATCTTAGCTATGGCATAATCTAAAATCAGGAAAGTCTCAACATTCTAAGACTGTAAATCACTTTAAATGGTGAGTAACATCATGGACTTGGCTGTCAATCTTGCTTCATATTTTTGTTCCTAAGGCCTTATTTGCAGCCATTGCAATTCACCTTTGAGTGCCTTAGGTGAAGTGTTCTCAATGTGAAAGCATTTACCTTTGTCTAGATGGAAATACTCACCCATTGCTGTCAGATTTCTCTCATCTTAAACACCACTGTGAAAAGATGGAAAGAGACTGCTCTCCATTCAAACTATCCTATCCACTTCCCTATGGCTTTCTTAGTTAACTTTGAGGAAGACATTTGCTTAGCTTATTTTTCAGTAATTCATTATTATTATTATATATAAATATTACAGTTGCCCTTTTTCCTCCTCACCCTGCTCCAAAAAAATAGTGCTGGAAATTACTGTGTGCTTTATTTTTTCCAATGTCCTCACTGTATATCTTAAATTCATTGATCCCTTCTCCAAGAAGTGGCAAATTGTGACATATTTCTCTATTACTTTCTGTCACGTTTAGCTACAGATAAATATCTGAAGAGCTTGAAACTGATGGTCCTAAAAAACCAGATGGGGATCTTTTGGGTAATGGCAGCGGTGTTTGCTCTCACAAAGGCAGGAGACCCAGATTTTGGCAAGAAGCTGCCATGTACCCGTGGGCTGACTTAAGGAAACTTCTCATCCCAGCCAAGCAGGACCCACTCTGAAGGTGCTGCTGGCAGCAGCTGAGCTGGGACCAAGGGCCCTCCACAACTTCTCCCTCCACACCCACACCAGTTTCCTCTCCAGCTCAGGCCCAGGATTCCTACAGCAGAGTCTCAGATGTCCCGATCCTCAAAATAATTCAGTGTTGGTGCAACAACTTAATGACAAAACCACAGCCTGAGCTGATGCCTTAGTATTGGTCAGTGCTGGCTGATCCTTAAATGTCTGTTCTGCTGCCACTTTGTCCAGCTGATAGCTGCTCCTGCCTTTCCCTCTCTTCCAGCAGAGTACAGCACAATCCACAAATGGCAGTGCCCAGGCAAATACCTGGGGAGCCTGGCCCCAAACTGCTCCACATCTGCCTTTATCCAGAAAGGAGCACATGACACACTTGTTGGCACAGAGCAGAATCAAGGACATGATATCAAAAGCTGGTGTCCTGGACAGGTTAGCCAGATTCATTCTGAGTTTGAAGTGATTTTTAAGTTAGAGTAAGTGTAAATGGATGAAAAATCCCAAAGTCCAGCCTAGAGCCAATGAAACTACATAGGTCTTGTTTTCAATATTTTCCTGCAGCATTTTACAGAATCACAGAATAACATGAGTTGGATATAAGAATAACTTAGAAAGACCCACCAGGATTATTGAGCCTGTTCAGAGCCACCAACAATCCCCCCTGTGCATCCCTGGCAGTGCTGTCCAAAGGCTCCTGGAGCTCTGGCAGCCTCGGGGCTGTGCCCATTCCCTGGGGAGCCTGGGCAGTGCCAGCACCTCTGGGGGAGCAGAACCTGTCCCTGCTCTGCAGCCTGAGCCTGCCCTGGCCCAGCTCCAGCCCTTCCCTGGGTGCTGTCCCTGGTCACAGAGCAGACATCAGTGCCTGCCCCTCTTCCCCTCACAAGGAAGCTGCAGCCCCTGCTGAGCTCTCCCCTCAGTCTCTTCTCCAGCTGAACAAATCAAGAGCCCTCAGCCATTCCTCATTCATCTTCCTCTCCAGGCCTTTCCCCATCCTCATCCTTCTCTAAGCCAGTTGGAGATGTGACAGTAGCTGAAGGTTTCCTTGCCAGTTGCCCTCTGCAATTTCCATTATTTAAGCACAGGCCTAAACCGGGGACTATCCACAAGAGCTGGGTGAGATCTGGCAAATTTGCATCCACTTCCTGCAGGAGGAGAAGCAGTAGTGGCAGGGAACAGCAGGTTAGCAGGCTGCCAAAACCACTGATGGTGAAACCACTGATCACATCGACAACAAACTTCCTCCTCTTCCTCGCCAGAGCCCAAAAACAAAGCTCAGGGACCAAAAAGAAGCAGAATCTTCCCTCAGCAGAGGTCTGGCACCTTCAGGCTTTTAAGAAGCTCCAAGTCTGCTTGCCTGGAGTTGCCTCACAGCACAGGAGTTCTCAGGTGTGCAGGAGAAATGAATCAGGATTTCAGGAAACTGCTCTGCAGTGGACAGTGTGAAGGGCTGGCAAATGCTTTTACAAAGGCATTTCATATTGACGCTACAGTTTCTCCCTGACATATTAATCCACACACCAGCAACTGAGAAATGAGACCTCAATTCCAGCTTGGATCATCTGGCCTGAGCTTCCACATGGATAAGAAGTGCTGTGATAGTTCTCTGTAGCAGCTTAATTTCAAAATCGCTGAAGCCTGAAAGCCTCAAATGAGTTTTCCCTTTCTGAAACAGAAAATAAAACTTCAAGATCCAACTGTTGAAAAGCTTCCCTAAATCTCCTGGGAATCACAGTGCGGTTTTATACAGCAATAATAACCATCATACTCATAATTCTTAATTAGAATAAAGCCTTAGCCATATAAGATCAAATATGTTTTACGTACAATCTTTCTTACTGTTTATCTTAAAAAAATATTTAAAAATTACTCGATTCCATACAGAGTAGTAAATGTCCTCAAGCACACAGCACATTGTTAGTAAATATTGAATTTGAGGGGTGGAGGACAAAAATTTGAAGCAACCCTCCCTCTGACCATTTCAAAGACAAGTCATAAGTAGAAATTGGGAGGTTTCCAATTGGTGTTTCAACACTATCCAACAGCAAAAAAAAAAGTGATTGGCAAGGTCAGACTATTTCTAGAAGCAGCATTTAAACAGTGGTTTTACTGAAACTTGAAAAAATTGCTAAGACAAGGGACAACAGAGTATTAAGAAATTAAAAAAGACTTAGGTAGAAAAAGGCTCTCCTCACAGGGAGCATGAAAACAAAATTGATTCTGCAATTGACCCAAGGTATTTGAATTGACGGAATTAAACCTAGTGTGTCCTCAGGAAAATCATGTAGTATAGCTTTCCAATATTAGTGTATTGCCCAATTATCCTTCTAAAGATGCATAAATCACCATTTTACCCAAATGCTTTCCAAAAATCTGATTATCAGCAACCCTCCCACACGGTGCTGGTCAGGTCAAAGCCCCATTTATTTTAACTGCTCCACTCTCCTAATTCCAACTGATTGTTTAGGAAAGACTATAATAAAAAAAAAATAAGTAGCTGAAAATTTCTCTCTCAACAATTTATATTGAGGAGGTTTCCTCAGCCACGTGTGGTTTTATTTTCATTGCTCTTGATGTATTTCTTTTCCACATTTCAGAGTCACATCAAAATCCAAATAAATTATTAGCTGCTGTGCATCCTGCAGCAAGGGATTTCAGTGCTTAACAAGGTAAGTGTTAAATTTTATTATATTTTAAAATAATATATGAGTACTGACAAGGAGTGTTAGGCTCTGTCCCTTCAGTCTGTCTGCATTCAGTCTGTACTTGAAAAAAGAAAATTAATCCCCCTTTTTTTTTGAAATTAAATATACCCAACTTTGCATGTGTTTAAAAATCTGTTACTGCTGCACAAGAATAGGCAAAATACAAAATTTTGGATGTTAACAAAGGGTAACACCTGAACAAAGTGAAATGACTGATTTTCAGGCCGATTTATGCTTTGGCATTTAGTTTTTAGAAATTCCTCTGTTATGCCCTGACTTGCCTGAAGATGGTAGTGGCATCACACAGACCTTCCTGCCAGCTCCAAAGCAGCACAGCACAACTCAAGCACCTCATCTTGTCATCCTCAGTGCAGAGCTGAAACCATCTCAGGCAGCTGCTCTGAATATTTTAATCCTGGTTCTCCTCTAATTTACAGCAATTTAAATATAAAATAATAAGTTCTTCATGGTGCATTATTGTGCAAATAGCATTTAATGAACCTATTTTTCTGCAGCTCTAACTTAGCTTTCCAGAGTGAGAATTGCTACAGGTGGGAAAATAATGGATGTTTCAGTTCTATATCCGAACCTTCAAAAATGAGGAGTGGCTTGGTGGATTTTTAACAGAACTTAAGGATGGAAAAGAGAGAGAAAATGATGAGGGGAAAACCATCCCTGCTTTGGGGCAACCTGCAGTGCATTGCTTACCACAAAATAAACTATTTAATGCAAAAAAACCTGCACAAAAGCACTGAAAAATGCTGTTTCAAGGAAGAAATTAAGAAACACTTAAATTGAAAGGGTTATTTTTTTCATACAGTATTTCATTTGGAAACAGATGATGAAACACTAACCACTTGCTTATTTCTGGAGAGGTTTACAATTTTTTAAAAATTAAAAGAACTAAATCTTTCTTATTTAGGAGCAGGAAAGCTGAGAGGAGTGATGAAGATCACTGGATATATATTGTATATATGTATGATGCAGGTTATATATAAGTTACAGATAAAAGACATAACAGAGTCAACTGATGTCACTGAGCTTAAATGGCTTCGAATTTACATTTTTCAGCTTTCATCTTTTCAGTCTTTATATAAACTTGATAATTTTAACCTTTATTTTTTTATATAATGGATTGATATGCCAACAGAATACGAGCTTGTTTTAAGGCAAAATAAATCCACAAAAAAGTCCTGAATGTCCTAATCTTCCAATAATGAAATGTAAAGGATTTTTGTTTAAACTAAAAAAAACGAAAAAGATTTGTATGTGCCAGGCAGTATCCTGGAGTCTAAGGGGAAATCTCTTTTTTGTGCTGCTGGAGACAAATGATGCAAGGCCTTGAGTGACAGACTGTGTTCACCTTGTGCTGAAAACTGAGAGTGTGAGGCAATATTCTAATGTCTACTCAAATGAGTGAACAGATTTGTTTGGATCAAGATGCTTTTTGTGCTGTAAAATGACTCATTTTTTGGTATCAAAGATGATTTTGTTCATACACACATGATGCTGAATAGAAAAGCCAAACAAACCAACAATCCAACATATCAGGGCATGGGGCAGAGAAGGCAAAATTTACCCACATTTTATAAGTTTCTACTCTGGTGGCAATGAAAATTCACCTTGAAAAGAACAATTGTATTAAAACAGAGTGCAGACTCGACTAATTTAATCCAAAACACCTAGGGAAAAATCCCCCCAAAACTAAAGCTGATTCTATGGTTTACTATCTTCACTCATTTCAGGGACTTCACTGGACACTAAATAACTCATTTACATATAATGGCCAAATTTTTCTAATAAAAAGCAAAAAATACACCATAATTTTTCACAAAGGTTCATAGATGTATAATAAAGACTTAGGAACATTTCCTTGCAGAGACAGGACATGGAATGGCTGGCAGTGGCAGAGGGCAGGGCTGGCTGGGATGTGGGGCAGGAATTGTTCCCTGGCAGGGTGGGCAGGCCCTGGCACAGGGTGCCCAGAGCAGCTGTGGCTGCCCCTGGATCCCTGGCAGTGCCCAAGGCCAGCTTGGACCTTGGGGCTTGGAGCAGCCTGGGACAGTGCAAGGTGTCCCTGGATGGGTTTTAAGGTCCCTTTCAACCCAAACCATTGGATTCCATGATTCTCTGAAGTCCTGAGAGGGCAATTGTAGAATCTAAATGTGGATCTTCCAAATTAGGAGTGAAATCAGGAACAGACATAACTTGTAAGCCTTTAAGGATTGATTTTTGAGTAGCATCACACAGAAACACAATTAAAACATTCCCCTTCTGAGGCGACCCCACAGACCAGAAATAAAAACCATAAAATTCATTGAGCTCCCCATGAAACTTGGAGGAAGAGTCAAAATTATATTATTTCTCCCAGGTCAATAGTGAGACACACCTTCACAAAACCCAGCCAGAAAACAGACCTTGACCTTTTCCCTAATCCAGCTCTCTGCATCAATTTCCACTTCAGCTCTGTTTTCATAAAGATTAAACAAAAGAACTGGATGGCAACTGCATCTGCTGCCAGACTTGGAGCCAACACAATTCTGAGATTACTCCTTAGCTCCTGAATAATTAACATTTTTCCTAAATATACCAAATATCTGAAGGATTTCATGCTTCTGCGGTGATAAATTTCTGGATTTTTGTCCACATTGTCTATTTTCCAGTTCTTCAGAGTTGCTGAAGGAAGCAAATCTTTTCCATTTGAAGGAAAGACAATGCCAAAATGGTAACATCATGGTTTCACTTGCAGTTAAACAGGTTTTGAGTACCCAAGTGGGATCCTGAATATTAAGGGTTTTTTGAAAAATGTTCTTGGATCAATTATTAATTGACCTGATTTAAATACTTCCTAATGATCTTTTATGTCCGATTGGAAAAATCATTTTACCACCAGAGCCTTCCATCTTTCCTTCATTTTATATGCCCTGAAATCAGTTCTTCAGCAGAGAACACATTATCTCTATCACTTGCCTATTTTCTTCTTATTTGTGAACTTATATCTTTTGATGAAATTTTTGTTTGCTTGCATCTCCTTTGAAATTTGAATCCTTGGTCACTGAGCTTGTTGTGATGTAGCTTCAGCTCAGGTGTACTTCATATTTTTCTGAAAGACAGGTAACAGAATATAATGGTTCAGTGTGAACCACAAAGATTATTTGCTGTTCTTTGGAACATGCACCCAAAAAGCCTTCTCAAAATACTTGTTTGTTTAAAAGGTTATTTGAGAGGTTTTGTTTTTGCTGCATGCATTTCCCTAAATAGGGATTTCATCTTTTTAGACCATGTGTGCTTTAAATGGATTCATTCAGGAAGCATTTCTCTGAGTTATTGATGGCTCTAAATTAACACTGTAATAACTAGAAATAGCTCTGACCTCCCATGCTTTTGTGATTTGTCTGGAGGCTCTCCAGCATAGAAAGGAGAGCTCTGCTCTTGTTTCACTACAAGGACAAATTCCCTTCCCTTCCCTTCCCTTCCCTTCCCTTCCCTTCCCTTCTTCCCTGGTTTCAGCCAAGTCAACAGAAGCATTTTCAGTGATTTTTATTTTAACCAACATGTGTAAATTCCAATGGCCAGTTTATTGGCAGCCAGGTTTATATTCTTATTGATATACTGAAAATATCCAAGGCTACAGGATTCTTCTCCATGTTTTTTAAGACAATGTAGTTTATTTACATGCTTTAAGTAATGCAGCTGCGTCCAGGGATGCATTCTAAAAATTCTGCAATAACCAAAAATTGTTTAAAAGAAAGCTATAGCCCACATTTCTTTTACCTTATTGCTAAAAATAACAGTAATATTTGCACTTAGAGCAGTGCAGAATTTTTGTAGCTTTAATTTTTAAGCTCCTCCAGCTCTCACTCTTTACCTTTGTATGTGTTGCATAGTAATATTATTCTTGGCTCCGTTTATAGCTTCATGAAAACTATACAACCTACTTTAGTATTCTTTAGTCCTTAACAAGTGAGACTGGGAATTGAGGAGTAATCACTAATGGTTATCTGCCTTTCCTATTTAAAAACAATAATGATGTTCACTCATCCTGAACAAGGACTTTAATTAATCATTGTAGTAATGCAGACTGAGGTCCCAGTGTTACTATCACTGACACAGAACAGTAATATTAAGTCCTGCTTAAATGCTTTTATTCTGTAAAATAAATCTTTGCATCAAGACCCAATAATTTAGTAAAATTAAAAAACAGGCTCATTATTCTAGTTCTTACAAAATTTTCAAGCAGGGGTATTATTTTTAGGCACGTATTGTTTTTATCCTGTGAGAACTGACAATTACACTATTTAAAGGATATGTTTTTCAGGCAGTGCATAAATAAATATATTTTTATATATATTCTGTCTATTTATTTTTGTTATGTATATTTAATTCTTATATTAAGAGAAAATTTCTCCTATAAGTATTTTCACTCAATTTTGCAATGTATAGCTAAACTCCACAAAGTGTAGCTTAACCTCCAGGTTTGTTTCTTTGGGTTTAAGGTTATCCTCTTTCAATGGGCATGGGAAGAGCCCAACTTTGTGCATTACCTGCCAGACTGGTACCCTGATTGACTGAAATACAATCTTCACCTTCTCCTCAGATATGGCTCCTACTAGCTAATAACCTAATTAGATTAAAAGCTACCCAGTACATCTTTTTCCATGTGAATAATTCAAATGAAATGACTAATTAAATTCTTAAGGGAAGCACACAGCTATTTACACTGCTGCCTCGGAGTTCCCATCACAGTGGCCATGCACCCCTCTCCTTGTTCTGTCACCTTTCAGAACATCCCCCAGGCTGGGAATGGTGCACAGGGAATTCTCAGGAGAGCAGGAATCTGCTATGCAGGGACTTAACAAACTCCATTTTCTAAGGAAGACAGGAAAGAAAACCAAAAGGAAAAGCATTTCTGCAGCAGCCTGAAATGTACAGAGCCACATTTCATACACACTCTGCCCTATACAGCCATACTCTGAAGGCAATGAATTATAGAGTATTATTGGGGTGTTTTGACACCTCTTTAGCTGGACTCCACATATATTTATTTTTACAGTATTTGATACTATTTTTTTCCTCAACTCTTACCACAGCTACTCAAGGAAAACTTTGGCAAGTATCGACTTTGCTTTCCATCCCAGATTTTCCACAGTTTTCATGTAACATTCTGGTCCTGCCAATAGGAAAGTGAGTTAGCAAGGCACAGAGATGACAGTATTAAAATGAAAATGAAATATAAAAGAAAGATGAGGTGAAATGAGATGAAATTAAATGAGAAAAAAGAGAAGAGAAGAGAAGAGAAGAGAAGAGAAGAGAAGAGAAGAGAAGAGAAGAGAAGAGAAGAGAAGAGAAGAGAAGAGAAGAGAAGAGAAGAGAAGAGAAGAGAAGAGAAGAGAAGAGAAGAGAAGAGAAGAGAAGAGAAGAGAAGAGAAGAGAAGAGAAGAGAAGAGAAGAGAAGAGAAGAGAAGAGAAGAGAAGAGAAGAGAAGAGAAGAGAAGAGAAGAGAAGAGAAGAGAAGAGAAGAGAAGAGAAGAGAAGAGAAGAGAAGAGAAGAGAAGAGAAGAGAAGAGAAGAGAAGAGAAGAGAAGAGAAGAGAAGAGAAGAGAAGAGAAGAGAAGAGAAGAGAAGAGAAGAGAAGAGGAGAAGAGGAGAAGAGGAAGAGGAAAGGAAAAAGAAAAGAAAAGAAAAGAGAAAAGAAAAGAGATGAAGAAAAGGTTCTTAGGTTTCTGTTGTGTGACACAGCATTCCAGAGCCAGGAATTGTGCTTTGCATTCCAGGCAGTTGTGCACAAATCTCTTCACCTCTGAGCTTTCCCTACCAAATTAGTGATTGTGGATGCTGACTTTTCCCTACCTAGATGATCAGGTCACAAACACAGGTATCAATCAGTGCCTGTTAGGCACCTTGGCAATGTAGAAATCAAAGCACTAAGTATTTGTCTAGCTGGGTAGAAACCTGGTATCAAGCTCTCAGCATGAAAATTGAATCTGACTTTTAATGAGGAGATTTGGATAGGTGGTCCGGTTTTGAACTTAAAAACACTGAGAAACACTTTCCAAGTATATTTTTGTCCTTTTAATTAGAGCCTTTTCTCATTTTTCCAATCCCTTTCAACAACCCTCTAATATTTTTTCAGCCTTGCCTTTTGAGGGGCAGGCACAAAGTGAGGCAGATACACTGAACAAGGGGATATCAAAGGCTGAATTTCCCCTGTCACTTTAACCACATGAAAGCTCTCCAAATGTATTCCCTTGCTCCTCTTAGTGGTTTGTATAATGAGATCAGTGGAAGTGAACACTAACATCTCCCTGTTCCATTTGCAGCTGCTGGGAGCTGAAGGATAGCTGTGCTATGGTAATTATTCTATTTGAAAAGGGAATATTTGCTACTGCATTCTTTCTTACAGATTTTTTTTTTTAAATTTTTTTTTTTTTTTTGGGTTGATCTGGCTGTGTTCTCAGTTTTGGGGAGGAAAGGGAGGAAACAGAAGAGCACTAGAAAGGGATGATCTCTGCCTCAAAAATTTAAAATCTGATGAGAAAGAAAGAGGATAGAACAAACTGGTGGTGGCAGAGGACAGAGAAAAATTTATGATAGAGTGAGAAGGAAAGTCTGTGGTTGCTTATCAAATCAACTTTATCTGGAATTCTGGTGTCCAAAATAACTTGTACCAGTCTTCAGAACTGGAACCAGTAAATCTCTGCAAGAATCAGAGAATCCCAGAATGGTTTGGGTTGAAAGACACCTTAAAGCTCATCCCATTCCACCCCCCTGCCATGGGCATGGACACCTCCCACTGTCCCAGACTGCTCCAAACCCTGGCCAGCCTGGTCTTGGACACTGCCAAGGATCCAGGGGCAAGTCCTGCCCTTGTCTCAAATATTCCTGACATGCTCAACATCCTGTAAAAAGCATCTCTTCACATGATAATTTTCCCTACATATAAAATGGTTTAACTCTTTCAGATATGTTTCACAGGTAAAGCCATGATAACAATAAAACAGAAAAAGGTTCCCAGACCTGACATAAAATTGGATTTATTTGCTGTATGCTGCACACATACTGCTGTGATGCCACTCCAGGCTATAGAAACTGCTGCTTATTCACAGGTATGGAATGCTTATGCAAGAATGCACCAGCACTCCCAGACAAGATGCAAATAGTTTTCCTCAGAAGAGCTGTTTTATGATACGTGGATTTTTATGGAAAAGATAAAATACACAGATTTCCCCTTTGATAAATGCTGGCTGAGAAGCAATACAATTATTTTAATTTTTATACAAATATGCTTCTCCAGACAAAGTAGCCAGGGGGTGTATCCTTTTAACATATTATTTTCCCTAATAATACCCAATTTTGAGATGCTTACTCCCACTCCTGGGCAGTGCAGTTCTTAGTACCTCTTCAGGGATCAGTATGGCTTAATCTTACTTCTGAAGGAGAGTATCATTAGAGCTCTTTGAATGATTAATTTTTTGATCCAGGTACTGAACAAGGCAATAAAACCTAAGAAAAACTATGCAGATCAAATTAAAACTAAAACTTGCCACTTTTTCTCCATCAATTCTAGAACTTCAGAAGTTTAATTGATTTTACTTTGCAGCTTGAAATGACCCCATTTTTTTCAGAAATCTCTTTGAAAAGCAAAGGAAAACAAAGAGGTAAAATTCTTAAACTGTGGATAGATGAAATTCTGGTTGTATTTTATTGTTGACTCAAAAGTTAGTCTAAGGCAGAGTAAGAGAGGAGATGGAATCTAAATCATCATCTTTAGGGAATTGTCAGCCTTGTTGATTTTGTCTCTGCTTTACTAATTAATTATTTTATCTCTGAACACGGTTTTGCTGAAGTCTGCATGTAGCTGGCACTGACTGAATTCAGAGAAAAGAATCCAGAATAAAACTAAAAATGTCTTGTAGGAAAGCTGTAAAGAAGATTTACACTGACCAGGCAAATACATGAACAGGTAACAGTTACTAACAGTTGAGCTTTGCCATCAAAATACATATAAATGTCAAATAATCAAGAGATCTTGTCTTGTTTGGGAGCCTCAGTGAGTTAAATTTTCAAAACCTGACTGGCATCACCTCACAACCTACTGAGAGTGATGTTGGAATACCACCTTGTAGCATTCCATGACCATCTTTAGCTCAGAAATCTCTCCTAGCATAATTTTACTTTTTAAAATCACAGAATCCAGACATTTAGGAACATTTTAAATTCTTCTTTAATTACAGCATATGCTAAGTGACATCTGGGTGCTTAATATATGATAACAGGCTGTGAGCAAAGAGCTTAGAATGGGGTATTTGAAGAAATATATTGTTTTGGGGATGCTAGTGTTAATTAAACCAGAATCAAGCAAAGAGACATTAGGAAATACATACACCTATCACCTTCCATGGAATCAGAGGATAGTTTGGGTTGGAAGGATCATTCCATCTCATCCCCAGCCATGACAGGGACACCTTGCACTGTCCCAGGCTGCTCCAAGCCCCAAGGTCCAAGCTGGCCTTGGGCACTGCCAGGGATCCAGGGGCAGCCACAGCTGCTCTGGGCACCCTGTGCCAGGGCCTGCCCACCCTGCCAGGGAACAATCCCTGCCCCACATCCCAGCCAGCCCTGCCCTCTGCCACTGCCAGCCATTCCCTGGGCCCTGGCCCTCCAGCCCTTGGCAATTGTCTCTCTCCATCTTTCCTGCAGCTCCCTCAGGCCCTGCAAGGCCACCCTGAGCTCAGCCCAAAGCTTCTCCTCTGCAGCTGAACAATGCCAGCTCTGCCAGCCTTTCCTCCCAGCACAGCTGCTCCATCCCTGGGATCATCCTGGTGCCTCCTCTGGGCTCTGCAGCAGCTCCAGGTCCTTGCTGGGCTGTGCCAGGGTTGGAGAAAGCACTTTGCTCACAAAAACTCTGAAATTTAGGCAAGGGGATGATTTGTTTCTAGTGTTTGTTGATTAGCTGTTGGTACCTGTGAATGTGCCAGCACTTGTTAGTTCATTTGAATATAGAATAGAAAAAACCCTTTTCCTTTGTTTTTTTAAATGTTTGATGCAGTATGTCATTTAACATTGTCACCATAAAAAAAAAATAAAATTGATCAAACACCGAAATAGTTGCTTTGTTTGCCAGTCAGAGAACAATGCCAGTTGTCAGCATTTGAATTATTATAGAGCCATTTGACATGTGTACAAAAAAGACTGTGCATTCTTGACTTGCCTTGTATTGCATCAGCAAATAGAATTACTTAATAGGATTACTATTGAGTTATATTGTACATTTCTATTTCAGTTACAGCCTTTGTACATTGCCTCTCTTTGTACTTTACATGTGTAACTAGATTTTAAAATGAAAAATAAAACACTGAAGTGCAAGCTGCTTCATTAAAAAATATTTATATGGTACATTTCAAAAATATTTTGAAACTTGAACAATTATGGTAAAAAAAAAACTCCACATGCTAAAATTTATTTTTAATTATTGCACAGAATCCAAGTCTCATTGATTGGTTTGACTTGGAAGGGCTCTTAAAGCTCATCTTGTTCCACCCTTGCCACAGGCAAGGAGGTGTCCACTATCCCAGGGGACTCTAAGCCCTGTCCAGCCTGGCCCTGGACACTTCCAGGTATCCAGGGGCAGCCACAACTTATATAAACACTAAACCTGTAATTTATGCTATGTAGTTAAAAAGGATGGATCAATTAAATTTGTTATTAAAAAGATCATTATTTCTATTGGTTGGACCCAAAGGAAATCAGGGCAAAAATGGGATGCTGGTCATGGGAAGGAGTGAAAACTGAAACTGCTCGATAGTGACTGGGCAGAGTAAGGGGGATGTTCCTCTCAGGATGTCTGATGGTAGCTGTGTTTTTAAGATGAAAGCTGATAATAGCTAGTTTTTGAATTTTTGGGAAATAATTTGTTGCAGCTGTACTTGTTCACATGCATCATTAACTGCCAGGGCATATATCTTTGACAACCCTGTCCTTTGCAGGCTATTTCATAGCTCTTCTGTTATAAAAATTACTATCCTAAGCTATGAAAAATTTCCCAACTCCAAAGTATTTCCAGCCTTCTGAGAAAACAAAAGTCCAATGTACCTATTGGAATTCTTCACAGAGGTTAGAAGCAACCATCACTTCTGTTTACAGTATAGGATTATAAATTATATTGAAATATCATTCAGTTAGAGACATTCTCCAACATTGCAAAGAGATGGATGGTCTCCAGGGTAAGGTTGTCATAAAAAGGAAAATCAAACCAGCTGAATAATACAATAAGTCTGTGTATCAAGCCAGCTCAACCAAGCAGTGATAAGAACTGTGGCAGGCTTTGAGAAGCTGGCTGACAGATTTCATTTGTCTGAGTTCAGATCCTGCCCCAGTGTCATATGTCATCTCCTCCCACCACCCCTTTGGTGTTCTACCAGCACCCCTCCAGGTGCTGTCAGGGGATTAGAAGGAGTCTGCCAGTTAAAATGCTTGAATGGATAACTCAAGAGTACAGGTAGAGGGCCCATTTCATTGATTTTTGGGTTTTTTATACGCCACAGAATTGACACAGGTTTTACATTTGGCTGTGTGATTACATATACGTTAAACTTTAGGACACAAATGTGTAGTGCAGTGTTAAAGTGGGATATTTGGCAAAAATAATAATGAGAATGGAAAATGAAGATGATTAGGCCCTTTGACAATATCAAGAGTTATCTTTAAATCTGTGACTACTGATGCCTGGAGCCATGTATCAGATACTGCCAGTGTAATAATAAACTTAAATTACAATTTAAAACAAAGGCCTGTCCCCTGCACAAAATAGAAGTTTCCCTGTGTTCGCTGCAGTGTTTCCTCTGTGACTTCATTTCCTCATGGATTTTAAGTCCTTTTTGCGCTGACTCCACCGAGGTAAAAAAATCTCAGAATCCCTGAGGTTGGAGGAGCCCCCCAAGGCCATGCAGTCCCAGCTGTGCCTGATCCCCACCTTGTCCCCAGTCCAGAGCCCTCAGTGCCACCTCCAGCCCTTCCTGGGACACCTCCAGCCATGGGCACTGCAAAGCTCCCTGGGCAGCCCCTGCCAAGGCCTGAACCCCCTTTCCATGCAGAAATTCCTGCTGCTGCCCAAGCTGAGCCTCCCCTGGCACAGCCTGAGGCCGTTCCCTCTGCTCCTGTCCCTGTTCCCTGGGAGCAGAGCCCGACCCCCCCGGCTGTCCCCTCCTGGCAGGGACTTGTGCAGAGCCACAAGGGCCCCCTGAGCCTCCTTTGCTCCAGGCTGAGCCCCTTTCCCAGCTCCCTCAGCCCCTCCTGGGCCTCCATTCCCTTCCCCAGCTCCTTTCCCTTCCCTGGACACCCCCATCCCCTCCATGTCCCCTCAGTGAGGGCCCAGAGCTGGGCACTGGGCCTGGTGACTCATAAAGAGTTATATTTTACAGACCTGTCTAATGCACATTCCTGAGTTATTTCTGAATGAGTTTTGAGAAATAATTCAGATTACTAAAGCAGATATCCAGAGACAATTCTGTGCATAAATATCCAGCTGATGATTTACCCACCCTGCATCTGCTGTGGCTGCTCTGGATGTCCTGGTTACACTGGTGCTTCCAAAACAGCACCAGGTACCTGTGCTCAGGTAGCACACACTGTGCACAAACACAGCTCAAGAGCAGCTGTGCTCAGTTTTGGGAAGCAGTTCTGGTGAATTAAACACTTCAAACAACCCAATATTTATATTTCCCACTGCTCCAGCTCAGCAGGAGCAAGAGCTGAAGCATCATGAGCAGCTGTTGTCTACAGAAGCCCATGGACACACTCCCAAAATCCACTACTCACCATTCTGTGTCCTTCCAGGGATGAGGACAATGTGAACAACCCCTGTCACCTGTCAGGAACCTCAGGGCTTCGGGTTTCGAGCTCCAAGCTCCAGCAGACACAAATTCCCATCTCATTTTACACAAATCTCTCCCCCATATTTGCCTATATAAAAGATATGTAAAACAATAAAAACTCTGATTAAAAAAAAGTAATCAAAGCAGCATATCTGTGAGTAAAATTCAGCATGACATCTTTGATGTGAAATCTATAATAATTTGAAAACTTAATCTAAAGCTGGCAACAGTTTCAGAAAGCACTCTTCATAAGTACTTGATAGGTATAAGTTTTAAGAGCAAATTCTTTGCTTATAGGACAAAAATTTGGACATTATCAACATCCTTAACAGAAATGGGACAGGAAAAACTATAGTTTAAAATTTAATGGCACTTTTATTTCAGATCAAGATTGAAAGTTTTGCATAGCATTTGTGGTCTAGTCCAGCAGGTTCCTAAAATCAAAGGAATAAAATTCAAGTCCAACATTATTCATAAAAAAAAATAATATTTACATATATATCTCTCAGCAAATGTCACTTTAAATCTGTTGAAATGACAAGAGTATTCATTCCCTTAGCAGTTCTAAGCTTTTTGATTACAGACAGATCTCCTGAAGGACGTGGACAAAGACAAAGGGCAAATACCCAAAAATTCCTGAGGTGCCAAATGCACCTGAGCTGCACATCACAACAGAGACACAGCAGCTTAACTGTGAAAGCAAGAAGAATTCTAAAATTCCAGCTCACATCCAATCAAGACATAGACTTCTACATTTTCATTTTTTATTAATTTTTAAATCTTTACCTTTCTATTTGTGAGCAAAAATAAAAATGTATGTGGATGAAAATGTCTGGAAGGAAAGAAAGCCATAACTGAAGCTGTCTTTAGTCAGCAGCACTTAGGAATAAAATAGCTGCCAGAAAGCTGTTTCTGTGCACTGGAGTTACCAGTCCAGCCTGATGCCAGAATGCCTCTGGCAGTGTTGCTTTGACACACTGGTAATGTCTGCAACTTGTTAGCAAGGGTTGTATTAAATCATCTTGTCACCAATTCCAGCTTTTATCAAGTTACCTTAAACAAATCCACCATTTAAAATGGAAAATACATTTTCTCCATATAGTAAGTCTGGATACAACATCTTCGAAATCTCATTTTCCTGTCTATATCCAGCATCAGGCTTGTGTGTGGAAGACAGAAGAAAAGATAAGCATCGTTTCTAAAAAAATTAAAACAGTATAAAATGGTAGAATTAAATTATTTTTTCACTCCCAAACTTTAAAAACATTGCCTTTTAAATAATGTTGACCTTAGCCAAAATGAGAAAGAAAAGTTGGTGGGTGATACAAGATTTAACTTCAAATGAAGCTTTCTACAAGAAACAATGTTTTTAAGAGTTTACACTTGGTACTGCCAGTCATGTTTTGAAATTTGCCACCTTTAATATTTTAGGGTTGCAAAATCAAATGAAATAAAACAATTAGGTGTAATAATGGAGCCAAAGGATGTGTATGAAGGATGGCACAAAACCCTCATGTGGCAGCAGTAGATGGATTGATGGTGTGACACAGCTGTCAGGGTGACTTAAACCATGGGAAAACTGGAACTGCCAGAGAGGAGGGGCCCCAACTTCCTAAGAGAGCACAAACTTCAGCACAGACTCCTCAATGAACATATATCCATGTGTCCTAAATCTTGTAAACTCTGGAAGAAGAGGAAACCACACTATTTGCTTTTATCTAAGCCCTTTTATTACACAGAAGTGCAGTAAAAATGCCTGGAAGTGTTTCAACAGTTTCTAATTAAAATATTTTAAAACTATCCTGACATAAACCTCTACCTTCTCTTCACTAAAATAAATATTATTTCAGTAATCACAGTAGATTAAATCCCGTGTCTAAGATGGATTTTTTTTTTCACTCCTAATTCTAAATTTAAGCTGTTAACAAATAACCTGATGAGAAACTAAAACTAAACTACTTTTTTCCAACTATTGTTCACTCTCTTAAACTAAATTATGCTATTTTTGGCCAGTTTGGCAGAAATTGATTGTGGTTCATCTCTCAGGAATATCAGTCTCTTGGGCAGAGAAACCCCAATCTGGGAAGGGATGAGTGGATGCACAGTCATATTCCAGCAAAATTTATGGATAGAGAAAGCTGCTGTGTCTCCTGGCTCTGAACTCAAGGTATTTGGGTCAAGCTTGAGCTTCTTAAACTTTCAGAAAACTGGGAAAGTTAACGTAGCTCTCAGAGGAATGGGCCTTCCTGTGTTCTTCTGGATGAATAAACAATACAATTGTTTTGAATGAGCTATTTTGAGTCACTTGAATTAGCAGGAGCTCCCTGTAGGAAATTTTCCTACTCGTGGCGAATTCAGTTGGGATTGGTCTGTAAGCACAGTTTTAAAAGAGAAGATTGTGAGTACAGGATTTAGCCTGAGAATGATTAATCCCAGTGTTGTATGCCTGTGACTAGGAAGGGAGGCAGCAAATGTTCCTACACTGAAGTGTTTGAAAAAATCTGCAAAATGCTTCTTGAGTAATTGTTTTCCTCAACCATAAGGAGAATTTGTTAAAGCTTTATAATTCAGAATGGGGTTTTACACTCTCCTAAATGACCTACTTTGCCAGCCAGACCCCTCTAATCAGACCCTTAATTCTGAAGAAAACTCACCTCCACTGGTCATATATGAAGGCCACCACATACCCAACTAAACCTGTTGGTATTTGAATTCTTCCTCTACTCTTTCAAAAATAATTATCTCTATGGATGAATACAAGGGCAAAATGCAGAGGATGCCCAGAACAGCTGTGGCTGGAAGTGTCCAAGGCCAGGTTGGGTGGGACTTGGAGCACCTGGGATAGTGGTAGGTGTCCCTGTCCATGGCAGGGGGTGGCACTGGATGGGTTTTAAGGTTGGAAGAGTCCAACCCAAACCATTTTATGATTCTATGATAATTCTATGGAAATACTTCTAGTTTGAAAGCAAACCAGTGAGAGACTCCAAGTCAGAACTTCAGTTTAGTAGGAAAATTAAAATAAATGCAGAAGTACAAAAACACTGACAGAGTCAGAACACAACCTGACACCCTGTTGGTCAGGGTGTTGGGAGCAGTCCAATCAGGTCCTCCTGCAGGGACAGATGTGGTTCTGTTGGAGCAATGATCCTGTAGCAGGGTGTAGTTTTCCTCTGAAAGTCAGTGGTGGTGAGATGGGTCTGGTTTCCCTCTGGGAATACAGTGGAGAAAGGCTGCTTGTGGTGTTTCAAATCTCAGACTATATCCAGGTAGGAATGATGACTCCTCCGCCTGGGTACAGCATCTCCCAAAGGGATGATGGAATTGTATCAGCCCTGCAGTGAGCCTGGATGGCCCCTGAACAGCAGATATCCCTGCAGGGAGGATGGGTGGTGGAGGAGCTGAAGAACACTGCCCCACATGGTTTAACAGCTGGTGATAGAACACATACGTTTGGCAACACCTTACATAGCAACCTAAGACAATACTCTGCCCCCACAACTGAGCAGCATAATTGATTTCCTTTCAAGAGCTAACTAAAATATCATAATATATTTTCTTCTTTGAAATCTATCAGCTACCACAGGACAGTATAGAGGGGCAAAATTCATTCCTCAGCTGGAGGACTTCATGTTACTTCTGTGAGACTGATTTACAGGTTATCCAGATCACTGGAGAGTCAGTAAAATTCCTTAGGTTTTGTATCTTAGTAAAGTTACTAAAACCTTTGGAGTTTTAGTAAATACACAACCCCATATTTTGACCTTCTTTCTCTGAGATTTACAGCAAAGGCCTCATTGCTTACCTTAAAAACTCCCCTGATGCAAAGAGAAGCCAAAACACATAAAGTATATGTTGTTGAGTTCCTTCCACCTTCAGCAGCAACACAAAGCCATTCCTCATACTTCAGTCAGTTCTGTCTTCAGATGGTTCCTTAGAATTCCACATTCCTTAATCCCATCATTGCTCACTGCCTGCAGATATCAGCACAAAACAACTTTATCTGTGCAAGGTGGGGAAAATAGAGAGAAAACTGACTTCAAAATCATGATCTGAAAGGGATCGCTTTAATAAAGAACTTAATCAGGAACTCCACATATGTAATCTATGCAATTTAAAGATAATACTTTAAATAATAGATACTTTAGATAATATATATGCAATCTAAATATAATACTTTAATTATCTAAATTAGCTTTATTTAGGGTGAGAATGGCATTCCTAAGGATCCTCAACACTACAAGACATAAATGACAGAACAAGTCTAAATGTCGATTCACTAATATTACAAATTCAGCTACTTAAATGTGTATCTGTATAGAGGAAACTAAAATTAGTTACACAATTATAAACAACATACAAGGAGAGAAATTGGATTCAAATAAAAAGAGGTTTTTCACATTGTAAAGCATTGTCTATTCTACTTTTTTTTTTTTCCCTAATAAATAAAATCATGACAAGAATTTCCCCAAACATAACATATTTAATTGGGTAGACAAAACAGTCTGGCAGGAAGCACCCACCACTGGGATACTCTGTGTATCCCCTTTGACAGGGACACACAGAGTATTGCAGAAAACTCACATTTTTCCAGTTCTATAAAAGAAATGAACTGCACAAACTGTTAACATGTTCTGGAATAAGGTTTTACATAAGCTAAGATTAGTATTCTTGTGACAATAAGAAGTCACCGATCTGCCCTGGATAAGAGATGTCTACAATATGATCCTTCTTTTTAATAAACAAAATATTTTTATTCATGGAAAAAAGATGAAAAGATTGAATGTTTTGCTTGGATTGTGATATTTGAAGGAATGACAAGTCTCTTAATAGAGCCTATGAAACATCAGATTGCATCTAGAAAGGTTTTAAGAGTTTATTAATCTACAACAAAGGACAGAGAAAAACCCAGAAGCACTCAGTATATTTATGAACAAAAAAATTATTACTTATGCAACTTACAGTTGTTAAAAATGGGAAATGGGATTTTTCCCTTGGACTTCCACTCATGTTGGAGAAGTCCTCAGAAGATCACAAGAAAAAAATAAATATGAATAACATTGAGAGAAGTAATATCATAATATCTTACGCTAAATTCAACATTTTTACTTGCTAAGCACTATTTATTCTATCTGGTTCATTTTGAGAAGTTTGCAACTAGAAATGCCTCTTCTCCTGTCCTCTTCCTTTCTGCAAATACATTGAAAAATTTTGAAAACAGTCCAGAGAGTTTTCATTAACAACGGGATGTCAAAGGCATGTCAGGAAAATCTCCAAGGAAAGTTTAGTAAATGTTTCTCCATTTTTAATAATAAATATTGATTATTTAACAGCAAGGCTTTCAAATGCTGAAATGGCAAAAACACTGTTGGCAGCAAATCAACACAGTTGGAACTGTCTACTCTGAGTATAAGAAAATAAAGTTAAGTGCAGTAATCTTGGGAATTATTTTACTTCTCTAAGTAAAATGCCTTAACTTACATTATTTTACTTTCAATTATTTCATGGTCACCAAATTCACTTTGTGCTGATGTTGTGCTTCAGCCCAGGATTGTTTCCAAACAAACAAACCTAAAGTTAAAAAAAAA
>WEIU01022670.1:68972-96049 GCA_013389925.1 Aegithalos caudatus
AAAAAAAAAAAAAGTAAAATGTCATAGAGGATACAGCCAGGTGGAGTCTGGGCTCTTCTTGGGGAACAAGAGACAGGAAAAAGGAAACAGGCTCAAGCTGTGCCAGGAGAAGTTCAGGTTGGACATCAGGAAGAATTTCTCCATGGGAAAGGCTGTTATTGAAACACTTCTCATCAATATTTGTTCTAAAAAGAAAGGGGTAGATGGAAAAATTGTGACATCGTGTTGGCTCTTGGTTTGCATTTATTGATTTAAAAATCCATTTAACCTTAACTTGTTCAGTGCCTTATTATGCCCAAGGAACATGACCTAACCAGTGCTGAACAACTTCTGAGAAGGAGCCTGATTGATTTCAAATCCCAGTCATTTAACTCCAAGCCAAAAAGAGCATTGGACTGCAAAGTAACGGACATGCTTCAATCACAAGTGTTGATATGAATCTGGCCACGTGGGGAAAGCCACCCAAGGGCACAAGAAGAATAAAGAACAAAAAAGTGAACAGAGATGTGAGCAGACAGGAGCTGTTCATTATGGTTATACAGTAATTGAAACAAAGCATGTTTGAACAAAAGTCAAAATGTCTTTAAAATAAAACAAGGTGTGGAAACTGAATTCAAAGCTGTTATGTGCATCTTCATCTGTTCTGTGAATTTTAGGGACTCCATGAAGTGTTTGCCGTCTGGCCAAAGGCTGTGGAAATTCTTGAATTTGACATTTTAAAAAGACAAATCTTCTGCAAAATAGGTTGGAACAAACCCCCCCCATAAACAACCTGAATACCTTTCAAATTAAAGTCATACCCCTAATCTCTTCTCAGCATTCACAGGAACTGCCTGTAACTCTGCAAATAATTTTATCCAATGGCCAGGCAAGTAGAAGTAATTTTCCTTTCAGTCTCAGGTATGACACACATACATGTTTATGTATTTTCTGATGAGTTGAGAATGGACTTTCACCTGAAAAGAAGATCATTGACAAAGTCTGTAAGCTCAGTTTAATTAATCATGAAAATATAATGGGAAGAAAATAATAGCAACGGGAAGAGTAATATAACAATAATGAGAAACTCATAATATTCAAAATAATTACTGTGATGTTCTATTACCATAGCACAGACTGGAAGTGAAGAATACCTTAGCACATAAAAACTTGGTGTAGCATTTCCACAGAGAGACAAGAAGTAATCATTCACAAACAATTGCTAGAAGTTATTAAGCATCAGAGTGAAGCAGACAGAAACACAGAGTGAGGAATCCCAGCATGGATTGGGATGGGGAAACTCAGAATTGAGACCTTTGGATAGAACTTACACATAATAATGCTAATTAATAATGCTAATATTGATGCACTCAGCTGACAAATAAGAGCTTCCTCAGTGACCTGCAAACCCTATATCTGAAAACAACCCTGCTAAAGTCCAGCTGAGTAGTTTCATACAAATTTTTTTTCCAATCTTCTGTGGTGAGAGCTTGTGTTTTACCCAGTAAAACAGATTACTACAATGTTTTCTGATTTTGAGAAAGACTTTCATTACATCTGCTTCCTTTTGATCTTTTTTTAGAGCCTAACACTAATGATGAGAATTTGATTTCCTGTGTTTATAAAAAAGCTGGCATTAGCTATATGTTCTTAATTAAAGCTTTAAGATGTATTAGACAAGAACATGAGTAGATTTAAAAGTACTAAAGTGTTCTTTGGAAAAGTTTCAGCATTTTGTACTTTGCTTCCAGTGTATGAACACAGAGATTTCATAAACAATGGAGCAAGACCTGAAGACTTTAGAAATAGGAGCAGCATTCCAAAAGCCCACAGAGGAACAGGAAAATGGAACATTTCTCAAAAACTGAGGTGCAGCAGAGAATGAAGTTCATTTTCAAAATCTCCTGCTGCAGGTATCCTTTCAAAATCCTCCAGTCCAGGTTGGTTTTCACCTCTTCATCTGATCTCTGTGATCAGCAGTAGGGGTGAGCATTGCTAGGATGTTGAGAATTCCATTTACTGAATTAAAAGTGCCATTATTTCACCTTTCCATCTCAAGTTAGCTGATTCATGAATAGCACAAATGCATCTGGTCTTAGTTGATACTGGACACTGAGGTAATTATTCATTTGTCTGTTATTACTGACTAAAGCTGTGAAAACTGTGTAATAAAGGATTTAAAAGACCAAATGAAACTTAATATCCTCTCCTTCACTGGTCTGAATTTATTTGCAGATGACACGGAGCTGAGGGGACAGGGACACTCCAGTGGGAGCTGGAATAGCCAAGCCATGGCCCCTGGGGATCCCCTGAGGTTGAACCAGGCCGAGTGCTGGGGCTGCCCCCGGCTCAGGGCAGCCCCGGGCTCCATCCAGGCCGGGCCGAGCAGGCGGAGCAGCCCCGGGGAGCCCTGGGGAGCTGCGGGGCAGAGCTGGGCCCGGAGCCCTGGGAGCACAAAGCCTGCCCTGGGTGAGCCCGGCGTGGGCACAGGGGAGGGGATCCTGCCCCTCTGCCCTCAGGTGAGAGCCACCTGCAGAGCTGGCACAGCCCTGGCACAGCCCAGCAAGGACCTGGAGCTGCTGCAGAGCCCAGAGGAGGCACCAGGATGATCCCAGGGATGGAGCAGCTGTGCTGGGAGGAAAGGCTGGCAGAGCTGGCATTGTTCAGCTGCAGAGGAGAAGCTTTGGGCTGAGCTCAGGGTGGCCTTGCAGGGCCTGAGGGAGCTGCAGGAAAGATGGAGAGAGACAATTGCCAAGGGCTGGAGGGCCAGGCCCCAGGGAATGGCTGGCAGTGGCAGAGGGCAGGGCTGGCTGGGATGTGGGGCAGGAATTGTTCCCTGGCAGGGTGGGCAGGCCCTGGCACAGGGTGCCCAGAGCAGCTGTGGCTGCCCCTGGATCCCTGGCAGTGCCCAAGGCCAGCTTGGACCTTGGGGCTTGGAGCAGCCTGGGACACTGCAAGGTGTCCCTGACATGGCTGGGGTGGCAATGAATGGGCTTTAAGGTCCCTTTCAACACAAACCACTTTATGATTCTAAGATTTCCTTTTTGAAATTATTTTCATTTATCATGTACTTGCCTTGATCCAGACTTAAGCTGCCAATAAAAATTGACATTTGGTGGAGAAAAGGAAACAAGTCCTCTAGGTAAATTAACAAGTTGTTATAACACTTCTTGCATCTGAAATTACTTTTTCATCCTCTTTCCAAAGCCGGCAGAAAATGCTTTAACAGCTCATTAGCTCAGCATTCTCAGGACTAAACTGCCTTCCTAAACCTTAAATTTGTCAGCACCTTCTGTGTCAGAAGACAATGAGAGACCATAAATATATTGCATAAATGAAAGTTTATATCTGAGAAGAGTAGTTATGATCATTAAAGTTATGATTATCAAGCAAAATTCAGGAAATCCTCTCTCTTTGCCTGGCTGCATGAATTAATATTTGTCTTTGGAATGACTTGTGTGACTTCCACATTCATTATTTGCACTTTGTTACTGTGAACAGCATTAATGGGTCCTCCAGGGAAATGTGATAAATAACATAACACATACCTCTCTAAAATAAATGTTGGTGAACATAACATATTGTTTTAAGCTATTAGCAACCAAAATATAATTACTTAGTTTTTTTGTAACCCCTAAGAAGAGCCCCCTTGGTTGCTATTACACACAATTAGGTATTTATGGGTAATTTGGGATTCATGAGCTTTAGTGCATGGAATCAGCACCCTCCATCTGCTTCCTCCATATCTCTAAATTACTGTAGGTTGCCATGGTATTTTTTTTTCTTCACATCATCACATTTTGCAGCATATTCCAGATTTCTCACAGTGAAGTAAGGCAGCTGGTTATCCCTCTTCAGTTTTGTTGGGCAATGGATATGGATTTGCTTCACTTCCCGAGTAGTACTCAGTGACAAAACACAGGGAGCCTCTCAAAAGGTAAATGTGAAATATGACATTTGGATACTGCTATGCCAGCTCCTTTTCTTCCCCATTCTCAATCATGCCAATTGCTTTAAATATCTCTTCATGGAATAAATTAGGGAGAAATGATTTTGTAGAAGTAATGAGGTCACCAAAAGGGTTGAAAAAACTGTGATTCCCTACTCTTTGGTTGGGTGAAATTTATGAGATGATATACACAAAACACATTTTTAATACATATGTAAATTGCCCATAAATATGACAGATAAAGAGGGTTTTTGGGTTTTCCAATTTTCAGGTAAGAGTTTTCAAATTAATTTAATTTTGTAAGATGTGTCCTAAGGGAAGATTGTCATTCAGTTGAAATATGTGTTATGAACTGGAACCCACCTTGATTTCCAAACAAATGCAAATCCTTGTTCTTACCATTTTACTATCTTTTAAAGATAGTACAGCTTCATTTGTTTGTAATAACCCTGTATCTGCAGAGTTCCACTGCCACTGGCAGAGCCATCCCAACCTTCCACCAACACAAATGAGAGGACAAGGCTCAGGCCTTTTAACACATCTTTGAGGTCATATACAGTCAACTGCAAATTGGGTCCACCCAATAACCACACAGTCAGCAGAGAAACTGGCAATTTTCACTTTATTTAGACATGAAAGCAGTCAGAGTTGCTGGTTTAGGCACAGCTCTATTTTCATGAGAATATCCTGTCGGTGCTCAGGTAAGCTACTTCTCTTTCATGACACAAATATCAAGAATAATTCTTTTGTCAAGACCTAAAAGACAGGAATATACTAAAAGAAGGCAATGCTTTTCAGGAAATGTATTTATTGGTTCAAATATGAAATTTATCTTCTCTTAAATCTGTGTCAAAACCTAGAAACAATCACAGAATTTAGCTTATAATAACGAGTAACACACATCCAGCTGCAAAGAAAGACAAGTCCTCTCTTAGCCTGTCCTTGGAAATACACACACAATTTTTAAAAATTTAATTGTTTTATAAGAGGACAATGAGAAACTAAGTCTGCATGATAGCTAAAGACTTCTTATTTCAAAAGTTTGGCTTTAACTTCACTAATCTTTTCCATTTTCAAGCCCTTTGCATCTTGTGTTTTCTTTATTTTTGGTCTCTTAGATGCCAGAAAACTGAAATTTCAGAGTAAATTATCTATTAATCTTCTAAATACAACAGGTATATGAGACCTGAACTGCAAAAATAGTTATGCAAAACTTATAAATAATGCTAGACTACAGAGTTCAGAGTATAATGCTATTAAAATATACTTTTTTGGGTTTATGGCAATCTAGAATTGTCTTCTTAGTGATTAATTGAGGGTAAAATCAATTTGCATTAGAAACTCCTATTTGTAATTGAATATCTTCCATGGAGAAGCTCTGAATTAAAGCTACCAAAGTCCTGGTTTCATTTTTCTATGTGCTTGATGACCTTCTCTGGGATTGAATGTGGACAACATATCATGGAAGAAGGTGAACATCTCTATCAAGGTTGTTGGATTTCTATCTGAGGGGAACTGACAGCCTGGAAAAGCCATGGGGCACAAAATTATTTCTACAACCACTTGAAACCTGATAAATTTATACTCTGGGTCTGGACAAGAAAAAAGTTGCCTTTTATTTTATTTTAAATCAAGGACCATTGGCAATGCAAGTTGCAGTGATATATAAAGATCTGATCCCTCTCAGCCCTAAATATATACTTCACTTAATTAAACAGCAGTAAGTTCATTTACACTGATATTCTCCTGCTCAGTTTGACTCAGATGTACTGCAGCAAAATCCCACATTTTAGTGTGAAGTTGCAATCTCGGGGCTCACCTTCCCAGAAAGAATCCCTGAAGTGCCAAGGAATTTTAAATAATGCAAAAACCCAAAGCATTTGGGAATAGCAGTGAAAGTTCATCTTAGCTTGGGTTTGCAAGCTGCTGGATGTAATGAAAAAGATTTGAGCAGTCCCACTTGGCAAACCCTGCCTGCACAGAAAGATTCTTTTTGTCATTGTGATTAATTAGGGACTTGGAGTTGTAAATAGGAAATTGTTAATACCTAAAACACAGCATAATAAAAAAGGTAAGGAAAAATACTGCAACATTGTTTCCTTGAAAGAACATATGTAAACATTGATTTTATAAGCTGTTTCATATTTTTAGTTCTACTTTTTTAAAAATAACAATCAAAACACTGGCTACTACAGCAGTCAGGCACAGAGGTGTGGGGAGAAGGAAGATTTCAGTTCAGGATGGCCCTTCCCTATGAAACCTATCCATTTCACCTTCACTGTACCAGGAAAAAAAAGTGATTTCTACATGCATCAATAATCTAAGTCCCATAGCTTGGTCCTTTGTTGCCCCTGAATCCCTTATCTTTATGGCAGGCTGTGATATTATCTGTCTGACTGCAGGACAGAAAATAAGAGGCCTGTCAGGATGACATGCATCTAAAAGCATGAGCTTATTTTAAATGAAAAGCCTTCCAACAATTGAAAGTATTTTCTCCTTTTGGTTGTTGTTTGATATTCCTTTACTTGCCAATACATTTGGATGCAGGGCAAAAAGCAGGAAAAGACTTTTCTAATGCCCATGCTCAGGCTGAGCGATATGGAACAGAGCTGAGCCTCCTGTGCTTGGGATTCTGTCCAACCACTACCATGTTCCAGTTAAAATCCACATTTATTTTGCATTATGTGTAAGTCAGTATAATAGAATTGTGTTAAACAATAAACACAAACTGTACTTCCATGGTACAAAATATTTACAGTAATAAACTGCATACTGATACAACCCCTTGTAATCCCTTAGGTTTCATCACATGTTAAAGATTAAGTACTGAGCAACATATTTATCTCATTATGAAATATTCATCTTCTCCCCTCCTTTAAAGGATAAATAATCTATTTTCCCTGCAGCAAAAATATTTTTCTTTGAAAAAAGTACTCATTTTCCTTAATGTGATTTTAATAATTAAAAATTAGGGGCTTCTTTGAATGGAATACATGTTAGAATGAAAATAAAATAAGAACATAAATAAAAATAAAAAATAAAAATAGAAATAAAAATGAGTCTTACCAAAAAAATGGAATTTTAGTCGCAATATTAATTGAAGCCAAATTATATGGTATTTCAGGGACACTACTGAGTTAACTCAGAAATAATCCAATGGCAGTATTCTGCTGTAGATGTCATACAAAAGTAATAGAATTTAAGATTTCTAAAAGCATTCAGTCTTGGTCTAGCTCTTTCTTAATCCTCAAGAATTCAATGATAAACCACTCATGAGCTTTAATGGAATCAGAATTTATTGGAAGCACACTTACCAGGTATAGAGTAATTACTTGTTCTCCCTCCCAAAAATCCTGTCCTCCTCCAAATCTGTTCTCATCAGAGACAAATAGTTTGGGCACTGCATTTGTAACAGTAAAACGCCAAAATTCAGGTATTTGTATGAACTCAAGCACAAGCCAAGCTGTTGGGCAGGTAAATTTGTGTCCACACCATTGCAGAAAATAATGCAGTAGGTGATGTATTTTTCAATAATTTGTCATATTGTAAATTGTGAAAAGTTCACATGAAATCCTTTTTACTTTTGGCCTTTCTCTTAAAATGCATTCCATACACTGAGTTCCCAGCACTGTTTAATTCCTGCCACACACACAGAATCCATTGATGTAAATTTGAATCACTCAAGGCAGGACATGTAAACTGCAGGTAGAATTTTAGCAACTCTGGGAAAATATTATCCATTATTATAAGAAAGTAAGAGGAGACCACTTATATAATAGCACAGCAGAGTGAGAAGCAGGTATATCCCTCTGTTCTTTTTTTTTTCTTTCATTTCAAGCATTTGGTTTTTTAAAATTTCTCTGACAGCAGATGTGTAATCATTACAAACTCTGAGTAACTAATTATGTTTTCTGATGCTGAGCAAATTACTCTGGACACCTGTAACACACAGGTCTGCTTTTCTAATAACAGAAATGGTCTGCAGTGTTCTGTTGTTAATCATCTCACTCATTTAAATGTAAAAAGAATGATATTTTCAAAATCTCATCTTTGCAAGATCAGTTTGGTATTCATCATGCCGTGTGCACTAAACCTTTCCAAAGTGGTTTGATAGCAAATTATGGAGACAACTGTACTTTTAATTCTCTTTAGAAAGTAAATTTACATTTGCTATAAATGTAAGTCATTCTCATGTTTGACCAGTTTTCCTCCATGGGGTATTTAATGGTCCTGTAAAGCTTAACTTGACTTTTGTCACTCAGAGGTGGTTGGCAGGTGAGAAAAACAGTGGAAATAAGGAATACCAAATCCTCAGCACACTGCTCTTCACAGGAGAAGCTACCATTGAATGGAGACATGCCCCAAACCCAGGATCCATCCACACCTGTGTAATACCTGACTGTACTGCCTGGACACACTGACAGTCTGTTCCCCCAGCCTTGCAGATGTGCAGGAGGTACAGGAACACTGCTGGGAATGGAAATCCAGCTCTTCTTGCCAAATGATGTCCAGCATTGGAAACCCAGAGATATTACAAAAGTGACTGTGAAAGACACTTTGGCATAAGAGAGTACAGGGAGATAAGAGAGCAGGAGGATGCAGGGAATGGCTCAGGACTGGGAATTCACCAGCACTGGAGCAGCTCCTGTGGGTGTGCCTTGCCTTGAGTGACCCTGTGCCACACAAAGGTGGCACACTTTTGGCACAGTGCTGCAAGTGCTGCAGCACCAGGAACACAATAAAGCCACTATTCTCACCTCCCTTCATACTGAGCTCAACAATCTAAAGTTTGTTTAAAGTTATGGATTTTTCATTTTACAGCAGGATCATCTCAAAGACCAGAAGCATTGATACCCCAGAGGTGTGTGATGCTGCTCAGTGTGGTTCATCCTACACGCTCAGATGAAAGAACACTGCATGGGTTAATGGTATTAATTCAGTTTATGGCTTTCAGAATCTGCTGCTTTATTGTCTGTTTATGTCTTTTGAGAAAATACATAAGTAGTACAGTTAAAAAAAGTTAATCTCAATAGAGTCTTCTCCAAATGCATTCCTTTGGTGCCTGTGATTTACTCTGCAATCTGCTTCTCCTTGAAGGCACTGCTACTTCTTTGTTTAGTTTTGTTGTGTACTACAGCATTATTTTATAGAACATTAAATATCACCAAGAAAACATCAGGCCAGTGTAAATATAATCTTTGAAATGTGTCTTGTTATTCATAATAGGGTACCTTGTGAATTTTCACCTGGGCTACGCATATATTTCACTTCAGCAGATGTTGCTGATACTCCTAGGGGTATTCTAACTTTCATTGCTTTATTTTCTCACTGAGTAACCAGATGCCAGGCCACAGAACCCCCAACTCCTGATGAAATGTATGTCTACTCCAGTGATCAGAATACAAATTAGGTATCTAATCTACCCCAGCAGGGCATAATTACAGATTGAAGACTGCAGGCAAAGCCCTAACTGGTGCTTACTTTGCATTTCTTCCAAATATATAACACATTTAGAAGGAATGATTCTGAAGTCTACACTTTGCTTGGCTCTGTCAAGGAATTGCAGAGTGACTTTTTCTTTATTTTCACTAAGTGGCCAGTGGGTTTAATGGAGAGCTAGAACAAGTCCAGACAAACACAACTGGTGTGATGAGAAGCGTGCAAGAGATTCACTATGATGGGAAATTACATAGGTTACACAGCTTCCCCTTCCTAGAGAAAAGATTGGGAAAGGAAAATAATGGAGATCTGAGAGCTGCTGGGGATGCAAAGAGCAAATGGATGTGTGTTCTTCCTCAAAACACAGGGACCTGGGTTTGTTCAGGGGAACCATCAGGCAGCAGGTTTAAACCAAATAACTCATGCAACCGATGCATTTGCTACATGAAGGTGTGAAGATAAAAGGATGTATGGCTTCAAAGAGGGATTGCAGAAGCTCAGGGGACAGAGATTTAGTATTAACTATCAAACACTGATAGCTGTGTGCAAGATCTTGTACAAGACACACACATTTCCTGGAAGCTGGGAAAACATGACCCTACCTATGATGTGTTCTTTCCCTAAAATTCTAGTAGTCCCTTCTCTTGGAATGAGATGTCAGAATAAGCTGAATTTAGTCTTGTGTGGCCATTACATAAACAGCAAAACATAGATCACAGAATCCCAGCATGGTTTGGGTTGAGAGGGACCTCAAAACTCATCCCGTGCCACCCCCTGCCATGGGCAGGGACACCCTCCACTGTCCCAGGCTGCTCCAGGGGTGGGACATTCAAAACTTCTGTGGACAACCTGATCACATCAGCTCATGAAATTTCACATTTCACAAAGCAGGACAACCTCTGGTGTTAATTAAAAAAAAAAAAAACAAAAAAACCCCAAAAACAAACAAACAAACAAAAAAAATGACAGTAATGTAAGATGAAGAAACACTGGGATAAAATATTTTTTTAATCTATGGACTGTTTTATTTCTTTTTGTTTGTGAAAAATTAGCAAGTATAATGCTTGATCAAGTTCACTTTTGATCTAGATAAGCACTGATGATCTTAATTTGTTAGAAAAGCTACTTTGGACCTAGGGATGTCAACAGAAGGCAAAAGATATGCTTAAAGAATTCAGGGATTTTGACACCAAGGTCTGCAGCCATGGATTCCCACCTGGGGAATGCCCAAACACTGTGTGAAATCACTACATCACAACCAATTCCTGCAGCCAAGAGAGTAACAATGGGCTTGACTAAGTTTCAAACTTAAATCACACAAAATTAAAGGTAAAAAGGGAAAATTACATAAAACAGAGCAATTACTTGTGTCAAAATTGGGCAAGGATAATATTTTGTGAACAATGAATTTAAATGATTTTTCCAGTTGTTTTAGCATTTGCTGATTTGTTTGAGATTCTACACATGTGACTTTACATGTGATTTTACTTAAAGGAATAAAATAATGCCTGGAAAAATATCCTCCATTGTGAGCAACTGCAACTATAAATTAAGGTTTGTATATTTTTTGTAACCTTGTTTTTAAAATATTTTGGTCATATTTAATTAAATTAACTGCTCAAACATCTGTATTACAATGCCAGAGTTATTCTAACTTCTCCTGAAGAGTTGAAGGTTTTTGGTACCTTTCAATTAGTTTGGGAAAGTAAGATATCTTTTAGCTGGTGGTGATATTGACCTGGAATTTGAGCATTTTGCTTATATGTAAAATCATCCAATCTAAAAGAAAATATAAAGGATAGATAAGATATTCTGTCAAGTTGTGTGTTGGGGAATAAGAGTTAAAAACCAAAATAACAGCTGAGACAGAGACCATAGACAGCCCCTGACCTATCTATAGCACTCTTAAATTATAAAATACTACAAATGGTTTATCCAGGCTAATATTTCATTAAATAGAAGCAGTAATTCCCATGGTATTAGCAACTTAAAAGCAGAATCACAGAGAATAAAGAAACACAAAAGGGGATAGGAAAATCCAACCAAACTTTAATATAACTTGCCCAGAAATTTAGTACTATTTGAATGCTAGTACCCTTAGCAATATAGTGAATATATTTGTGTCTTTATTATGTCACAATGTCCTAAATCAGAATTATTACAGTAAAGAGACTGGAAGTTACAGGGATTTTAACAGTATTATGGAGAAAATTCTAGTACTGAAAAAAGATTATCACCAAAACTTCCACCAAAAAAATTAAGCATATCTCTGAGAGACCTTTTGCCTTTAGACAAAATAATTTTTCGTTCATTTTGTGAATAAAGGCAAGAAAACCTCTCCAAACCCATTGAAATCTCCATTAGTAGGATACTACTAAGGTTGTAGTAAGAAGTCTAGGCTGCTTCTAATATGTTATGCATCTAAAATAATTTGATTTTTAATTCCAGTAGAACTCCAGAAAAGTTTGAACTGACCTGTTTTTCATACCCAGATCAGGTTTTACTACATTTAAACCCAAGACACCTGCAAGAGTTTAATATTTGACTTTTAGTGCTAAAACCAAAGCACACAAAAGTGCTCCTGTGCACCCAACATGGTGGTGGGGGGAAAGAAGAACTCTTCAGCTTTAAAGAATAGTTCAAGCATTCTCCTTAGCAGTCTGAAAGGAAAGCTGGAGCTTTCTATAAAAAGATTAAAGAGCAGGAAAGACATTGGAGGAAGATCTTTCCTCCACTTGGACATGACAGATGATATACCATGTGCCAGTAAAATAAATAATTTCTAGCAGGGGGAATACACTTAACAGCTGAGCAACAGAGATGTAACTTATCCTGTCAGATCATGGGAGTAAGACAAGGAATTAAGAGTCCTGAAATAGTAACAGGGAACAGACAGAAGTAGTTAAGGATTCTGCCATGTGACGCCAGCGTCGGACCCTTTGAAGACAAATGTGGCATCTCAGATGAAAGTATTATTGTTATGAATTTAATTGCCTAATAAAGGCTATAGAGATGGCAATTTATAAATTATTTAGCTGTTCTACATTTCAATAGCTTCAGTTTCCTTATGATATCTTCATCTTCTTAATCAATGCTGAACCATGACTTGCAGCTCCCCTCCCAAACCTAAAGCAGTTCTATAGGAGGAGCTTTGTTACTCTGGGAAGAAACTCCAGGCTGCCACTGAGTTCAGGAGGACAACTGTGTTCCTAACATGGGTTTAGATCTGATTTTTATTGGAACTCAGCATCAGACTGGCCTCAAAGAGCCAAGAAAGAGCCTTGGACACTTTCTGATGCTGGTCTGTTGGTATTTTGTTGGCACACAGCCTCTGACACTCTCTCCAATGACATTAAATGTGTAATGTTAGTTTGGATGTACTGGTCCTTAGCACAAGCATTCTCATTATTAAATATTTCAGATAAAATTTGAGGTTTTAGCTATTTATTGTAATTCTTTTTAATCAGAAAATATGCAGGGAAACTTTTATTCATTTTAGTTTAATATGTCACCAGATTTTCAAAAATTTCCTTTAAATTTTCCTTCAACTTCCCTTTTACCCTCAAGGCTGCTTTTTCTGAGTATATCATGTCACATTTCTCTTCTGAACAAAAATTACAATTTCTACTTTTCCTATTCTTACCATCACAAATTTAATTGCTTTTAATAAAATATCTTCTTATGCTTGATATCTGATATATTCTCAAAACAATTATAATATTAATTTAGAACATTTCTGGCCTTTAAAATTAGATATATAAAATAAATTTTATTTACTGTCTTTCTTATTAACATCTTCTCTTTCTTTAGCTGTAGATACTATATATACAATATTTTCTCAGGGCCAAACATTTAAAAAAAGGCACAAAAGCCCTTTTACCTGTAGGTTTTAAAGTCACATGCAGGAATATTAATGGCTCTGAGCATAGAACAGCAATTTGGGGTGTAGATTTTGACATCCAGAGAATAAAAGTTAAAGAGCAAGCAGGAACTAGTCCCAGACACTTGTACCAAAGACAGGTGGGAAATTAATCATCAGCAATTAAATCTATAAATGATAGCTTAGTGAAGAGAACAATTAATAATACACATCCTTTTGTGGTTATTCAGGTCCTGACCCAGTCCGTTTTGCTGTAGGATCAGGAGAATTTGCTTACTCTGTGCTGATTGCTGCTGAAACCAATTTTTCCAGTTTTAATTGTTGGATTATTCCTTCTTCTTGCACCAAATGCTTTCAGCTCTCAGAACTGAGGAGAGACAGCCTTGTCTCAGGCAGGCAGGGGACTGTGGCCAAACCAGGCAGCACAGCCAGATCTGCTCCATGAGCACAACCCTCTCTGGTCCATTTGCAACTAAAACGCTCCCCAATTGTTTCTTTTTGTGCAGCCTGGCAGCACCATGTGTGTTTTAGGACAATAACAATGACAAACTGCTGCAAAAATCCTCCAAAGCTACATTTAATACAGTGATGTTTTATTTCATTAGGGCTGTAGAACACAATGAGGTGTCTGAGCTTCGTTATCATTCGGGCACGGGGTGAGTGGAAGTGATTGGGTAACACCTCAGGCTGGACATGATTCTAACTCCTAATTAAGCACACCAATTGCAGTTTGAAATGTAAGCAGACTGCTCTCAGGAATGTTCCATTCCTCCACAATAAGTACTTGCACACTTGGATGCTTTTCCCAGTGAAATGAAAAAGGAACAGGTTTGAAGGAAAGAACCCACCCTCATGAATTGGCTTTGACCTCACTGGCAATACCAAATGGATTTACTTTCCCAAATACTCATCTCTTGAGGATTTAGTTTTCTTTCAGGCATCTTCACTTACAGATCCCACAGAGGTGACAAAGTCCCACTGTATTCTTGGCCAGAAAATGATCTGTTAGATGGCTTGACAGTGCTGTAAGGTGTATTTGAAAACCTTCTGTCATCAGCAATTCCCTGTTGGAATTGGAGGTGAAATTCTTCATGTCAAGAATGCTGTCACCTAGCAATTGTTCACACGAGACTTGTGTTATAACCTCTTTATGTTGTAAAGGGAAGATTGGATATTCTATTAACAGCCAGGAGAGGAGCTGATGAAAAGCCTGCTTAGGTTACCAGAATCACCTGAATCTGATTTATTCTGCTGCTTCAAGGACATATCCACACACAAGATGAAATCCAAAATTTGCACAGCAAGGAAAACTTTAATTAATTATTCCTCCCTCCTGTACAGCCTAATGCAGGCAGGAAATTTGAACCTCAGGTTGTTTTGGTGCAGAGTCCCTCTAAAAGCAGTATTTTGGCATTTCTCAAATCTACTCCTGAATTTTTTGTAATAATTTTTGCATCTCAGCCATTGAGCATCTCAGCAGTTGAGGCCAGGGGAGGTAAACTATGCAGTGCACAGCTGCCCTGCTGAGCAGGAGCTGTTTTCAATCTGTGTCCATCCCACATGCCATGCACTGGTTTGTGATGAAGAACTGCTTTTTGTGAATGGCAAGCATGACTTCAGTGGAAATTTGGGTTAAATATGGGATTCTGTGTACTTTAGGGTGAACATGAAGACGGCAAAATAAAGACAGACTTAGAGAGTGAAATTAATAGAATCACAGACTATCCTGAATTTGAAAGGATCCACAGGGATCATTGAAATCCAGCTCCTGGCTTTGCACAGGGCTGCCTCAAGAATCACATTTATATTACTAGAAAATGACAGAATGGTGCAAAATTGAAAAGAGAATTAACTTGTGCCACAAAAAATCCCGTGGCAATGCATATTAATATTTCCTTTAGAGATTCTATACCAAGAAGTGCATGTTTAGAGATTCACACCTGTATTTTAAATACCTCTGACATCATGGAACCGTAGTTACATAAACTGTAAGTTACTGTTCTGCAAAGATCAGTTTTCCTAAGTTGATCTGATGCATACAGCAATTACTTAAATTTTAAAAATATTTTATATTTATATAAATTATAAAAAAATATATCCTGTAGAGGAGTTTATGGCAGATGTTTAATGCAAAATTATTGCAACATTACCACAACTCTTCATTGCAAACTGTGAGGAAGAAGATAACGAATTTGACATGCTCTTTAAAAATAAGACACTTCAGGAAATCAGGACCATCTCTTTCTTCTTTTCAGGAAAATTTATTATGTTGCATTATATATTCCTTCCCCCAAACTATTTTTTTCCTTTACTGCTTCCTTCTCATGGTTCCCTAAGCAAACAATTATGGCTTTTTCAAAGCTATTTATTTCTTTTGTTTTTTAAAACCTCTGCAATTTGAAAATGCATGTGAAAAGTGCTGGGAGCAGCCATGCCACCATAAATTCCCTATTGTTGCTTTTTGTGAGTCCATCACCAGCACAGATCCTGTCATTGATCTGCAAGAGCTGGAGCTCCACTGAAATCAATGGAGACTGCTAGAGGAAAAAAGTAATCAAAGGCAGGAAACTGTCTCCTAATGAACATCCCCCAGGTCTGTCACAGCTCCCATTAGCAGAACCAGCTCTGCAGAGTTCCCCACACACAGCTCAGTGCCAGCCAGGATTAGCTTTGGAATATTGGCATTTCAACACTCCTCACCAACAAAAATTCTGCCTTTTTTCCACAGTTCTCCTCCCAGAGATGAAACAGAGGTTTGTTATTTTGCTTTCCCAAACATACTCTAAGATTTCCTGGGTGTTTCCTCATTCCTGGCTGAGCTCCTGAGGGAGGAACATCCTTGGAGTGGCCATCAGATGTGGAAGACCCTTATCAGGAACAGGAAAGACCATCCAGGCAAACTTGTCCTGAACAGACCACAGTGGAAAAACAACTCTGAACTTCCATATTTACCTGGGGTAGGGAAAGGTGTCCCCATCCATGGCAGGGGCTGGAATGAGATGAGATCCTTCCAGTCCAAGCCCTTCTATAATTCTACAATTTACATTATAATTTACATTATTATTTACATCCCACTAAGTTCTGACCTGTCACAATTCTTAGGGGAAGCCTAGACTGTAGCAGAAAGTTAATTCAGCATTTTAGAAACTCCTGCTTAATTTTTGCAAATCCATTACATGGATTAAAGGCACAGGTAGCCAAAAGGAAATTTTCCAAATTCCCAGGGAGGGAGATGAAACCCATTAATTTTGTTGCCACTTCACCTTACTCCACAAACTACCTTGCTCATAATTCATTTAAAAATAATTAAAACATTATATAGTGATCTAAGTGATCTTTAGTGATCCACAGGATCATGAAACAGGGTTTTACTGGTTACCTAACTCTGTGACTGATATGAAATCTGCCAGTGCCACAGGATAAAACTAGACACAGAAAATAAGTCTAAATAGTTCTAAAGCTATCATTTGCTCTTAATATATTAAAAGATGCTTCAAAAATAAGAGTTCTACATATATTCAGAATCTACAAAAAAACTTTAAAATTTTTAATAGATTCTTTATTTTAAATTCTTAAAAATAAAACTATTTTTAAAGCATAAAACCACACTCTTGACTATGTCATATTAGACAGCAACACTGTGAAATAGGAGAAAGCACCATGAAATTTGATGATATCAGTGATTCCTAGTGGAAAACAGTAAATTCTCCTTGCATGAAGATAACCTGGATTTACACCAGAACAACAAAAAACCATCAGATATTTGTAGAGACATCCAGGAGGAACCCTTATAATACAATGATAATGGAAAACCATGGTCACATGCTAATCCCACAAGTTATGTTCAAAGAATGTGAAATATTATTTATGTATTTTCACAATGTTTGCATTTTTACAGAGCCCTTGAATAAAATACTGGCAAAACTGAAGGCCATTGGAATTCACTACTGACTTGGAAAAAAATGGAAATCCATTCTATCTCTAAAACCCACAACATAAAAATATTTCTGTGTTTCTACTTGTACATTTATTTCTTACTACCCTTATTGAGCTTTTCTGCACAAAAGAAATTCTGCAATAATCTCTTCAATCATAAGGAGCATTGACAAAGCCATTGAGAATTCAGTTTCTGAGGTGGCACTGACCTTCTATCTGCATCCCAAAGAGCACACTGGAACTACCACCCCATTCCCCATGCCAGAGGTTATGTGGCATGAATAGCCACTTGTGCAAATAATAGATAATGCTGGGGATTTCAGAGGGATAATGATTCTTCTGAAGCATATTGTTCAAAAGAATTAAATATTCAGAGTAATTAGATACTCTAAATTGGAGCTTTGATTCTTAGCAGCTTCTTACACTAATTTTGTAATTCTTTGGGTTTGACATGTGCAAGGTTAAAAAAAAATAAATTAAAAGCATATATAAAATGCAATAATTTCCTAGAAATAAAGCATTGTGCAGATGAGAGTTCCAGCTTTGCTCTATATTTTCATATTCTGTGTAACTTGGAGAAATGGATAGTTGGCATCAAGTGACAGAAAAAGTCTTAAGGAAATCTGTATACCCTTTGTGCAATGAAGCATGAAGTAATTGCATTGAGAATATAGTCTCTGATCCTGCAGACCTTCCATTTCCCCAGAACAACTTCCAAATAATTTGCTTTCACGTGAGTGAAAACCAGAGGAGCTTGGAAATGAAAGATCACCCAGCCAGTTTGGGAACTGGATTTCATGAGGACTGCTCACCACAGATTACCCAGTTTCATTTCTCATTTTATAGTGAAAATAAAAAACTGGCTTTGATCAAATGCCATAATTTGATAATCTCCATAAAATGCTTCAGGTATAAAATGTGTCCAGAAGTATCTGTGATCCTGAGATATCAACACCCTTTAATCCAAAGGCAATTTATCTGGCAGGTGTAAAGAAACTTTGTCTCCATCAATGTGATTCCTACTATCTGTCACTTGAACTTCTCATTCAGATCCCTCCAGCAGTGTTTGAGTTTGGATTGTGGAGCTGGGCTGTGTGACTGCTGCAGGAATTTCCAGTGGACACTGCCATGTAATAATCTGTCCCCTAAACTACAACTGGTTGCTAAAGATAACTATCCCTTCTTACCACTCCTATATTATTCATTCCATACAGAGGCAAAACCATCTGAAGGAGAAGGTGAGAGAGTGTCAGAGGGGAAAAAAAAGTTCCTTACTGTGCCTCAGTGGTGCAGGCAGGTGGATGTCACATTGCCTTCAGAACTCCAAAGAATCCCAGTTATTAGCAGGAATATAGGATTTTTAAAAGTCTTGTCTTTTTTTCTCACACAGCATGTTTAATCTAAAGTTAATTTAAATTATAGTTGCTGTTGTAGTGGAAGAACAAGAAGGAAAATCCCAGGTACAGACCAGTAATGGGCTGTGAATTCATTTGCACAGGAGAGAAGTCAAACCCTCCTTTTTTCTCACATGGTGCTGCCCCTGCCTGGAAGAGCAGGCACAGGGATTCTACTTCATGGAATAACAGTTAAGTACACCTTTGCTGATCCTGCCAAAGAGCAAGTGCACTCAGCAAGAGCTGAGTTAGGAGTTCTAAATGGCAATAATACTGTTCCCAGGGAGCAAGCACATCATCATCCTCTAACTGTGCTGCCTCTTGCTTTGTCTCCAAGCTTTGCTTTCTGTCAGGCTGATGTGAGTACAGCTACACTGCAGCAAGAGCAGTCACTTAGCAACTTTGCTGTACCCACTTGGGAGAGGAGTGTTTCCAGGGAAAAGTTGCTTATTGATCCAAAAGAACTCACTGTGACTCTGCTGTGCACGCAGATAAGGGCGAGCTTGGCAGGGTGATTTATACAGATGATTGATAGAAATGCCTGGAATGGATGTGAACGTGTCACTTAAACCCTCCAAAAATAGAGTCATTAAAAATGAAAACCAAACATTTTTGACATTTCTTCAGCATTTAAATAAGTTTATAAGAGATGAAGTACTCAAGGGACAGGAAATTTTGAGGAATGGCATACTTCTCATTGTAGAATCACAGAATGGTTCGGTTACAAGGGACCTTAAAGCCCATCCAGTGCCACCCCAGCCATGGCAGGGACACCTTGCACTGCCCCAGGCTGCTCCAAGCCCCAAGGTCCAACCTGGCCTTGGGCACTGCCAGGGATCCAGGGGCAGCCACAGCTGCTCTGGGCACCCTGTGCCAGGGCCTGCCCACCCTGCCAGGGAACAATTCCTGCCCCACATCCCAGCCAGCCCTGCCCTCTGCCACTGCCAGCCATTCCCTGGGGCCTGTCACTCCAGTGTTTGATGGAAAATCCATCTCTGGCTTCCTTGCAGACCCTGGAAGGAGCTGTGGGGTCTCCACACAACCTTCTCCTCTCCAGGCTGAGCAGCCCCAGCTCTCCCAGCTTGGATCCACAGGGAAGGTGCTTCATGCCTCTGCTCATCCTTCTGCCTCTCTGGGCTCTCTGCAGCAGCTCCAGGTCCTTCTTGTGCTGGTCTTCCCAGGGTTGGGGCAGCTCTGCAGGTGAGGTCTCACCTGAGCAGGGCAGAGGAGCAGAATCACCTCTGCTGTGGAGCTCACACTGCCTTCAATGCCCTCTTTTAAATTCTTCCTGAGCATCAAGATCAAGCAACAGGACAAGAGCCCCGGGCAGGGCCTGAGCCCAGGAGCTGCCCCTGCACAGGAGGCACAACTTCTGCCCTGGCAGTGCCACCCTGAGCAGATTGTGCCCAGAGGCTGTGCAGGCTCCTCCCTGGGGATATTGCAGAGCCCTGTGCACACCCTGCTGTGCCCTGTGCTCTGGGATGGCCCTGCTGGAGCTGGGAGGTGGCACCAGAGCAGCCCTGGGGCCCCTCCAGCCTCTCCCATCCCAGGACTCTTGATATGTGTCTTATCTACCAAGAGGGCATAATGACATGCAGAGGATAAAGCCCCAAAATAAAGTTGAGAAAATGTGTTTTTCCTTCCTCTGTGAGCAGCTGCTGCTGGGGAAGCTGAACAAACCAGTGTGATCCACTCTCAACCTTGCTTGTATAAAGCTGTGGTAGAATTGCACTCATGGTAGAGCTTTGGATGAATCAGGATCTCAGGGAAAGAAGACTCATGTGAGAAAAGCCAAGAAGTATGTCCATGCTGTGCTTACTTAGCTTTCCCCATTATCTCTATGGAATACAAGAACTTCCTTTTCCTCTGCACATGTAGAATTTTATATATTCACCTCTACATGGGTATTATATTTTATAAAATCACATAATATTATGTATTATATAAAATAAATACAAAGCAAACCACTACAACGACTGAAATCTGACAAACAGAAGTGACTGCTTTAATAGCATCATGCTTTTGCACCCTGTGGTATTTCTATTTGCATATTAATGAAGTTGAAGGTCAGATGCCACTAATTACAACCTGTTCACTCGGTCCAACATCCCACCACCGAATACTCAGGAGTGGACCCCTTAATGCCATTATGCAAATGATACTTAAGTACAGAAATAAATTCAAAATAGTGGCATCTAAAGCAGCATATTAGCAGGAGGTAAATTAATAAATATATTCAAGAAATTGAAATTAAAAATTATTATTCAACGTGAGATTAATCATTACTGAATGATATGTAAGAAACCAATGATTTTTTTCCTCCCTGGTGTAACAGAATAAAATATCCAGTATCTTGGCAGGATGTATTACCCAATATCCAGCATGGGTCTGATAGACAGTATATTAAAGCAAAGGGTAAAGAACTATCTTGATCTGTGGAAATGTGAAAAACTGATTTCAAATTATTAAAAAATTTATTGAATTGATGTACAAAACAGCAAAAAAACCCCACATCCCACAATATCTTAAAATATAGCAGCTTGGTACTGGAGACAATAAAATAATGTTATTTCTATAAATAATTGCTAATATGAATAATGAGTAAATTGTTGTTTACCACTAAAAATTCGGTAACTTTCACAAATAACTCCACAGCATAAAAAAGTGACTATTATTTCTTTGGTGTAGACTGTGAAAATAAATTGACCATTTTTTCTAATATCCTTTTTCTGTAAAAAATGAGAGTGTAAACAACTGCACAACTGGAAAGAGAAGATCCCATATGAAAACCATCCCTGGAAACAAGCCCTGAATTCAGACAATCCAGCATTTCCAGCACTTGCTGAAAAGGAGGAAATACAATTCCTTTGTCTCCTGTGGGAGAGCAATGATAAATACAAGACTTGTAAAGACAAAGCTCTGTGTGAAGGACCCCCTGAACCCATGGGCGAGGTTTTCACTGTGGAGAATGTGATGGAGGCACAAGGAAAGCCACAGACCAGCATCTGTGACACAGAAGAACAGATTCATCCTGTGGCAAAACCCCAGGAGGAATTCTGGTGATGTGCAGGATGGGGTTAGGGTAGGGTGGAGGGTGTCTGTGCTGCTGGTTTCAATCACACAGGAAAAGAAAAATGAGTTACAACTCAGAACTGGCAAAACCCAGAGAAGCATAAGGGACTGAGAGACCATGGAGGAGAAAACAGCAGAGCTGCAAAGTGGTGACTGGGTAAAGCACTCAGGGAAGAGCCTGGAGGCAGCTGAGGGATTGCCAGGAGAAAAACAAGTGTGATGTTAGAGAGCAATGCAAGGAGTCAGGCCACAAAATAAAAGGATGAGCAGTTGCTCTGCAACAGATCAATCTGGCCTTTACCCCAATGTAAAATATAAAGGAGAGCAAAGCAAAAAAACCTAACCAAACATATATATATATAAAGGATAGCTCCCCAAAAAAACAACTGTCAGTCAAACCAGCAGAAGTATCCACTCTGTTTACATAAATTAAAGCTCAATTGTGCAAGAACTTTACCTGCTATGAAAACTTCTGGCTTTAAAAATCTCATCTCCTGTTCCAGTATCTTTCATAAGAAAGCTTTATTCATTCTCTTGCACCAAGACTTTCTTCTTTGGTGGCTTGTAAATAAATGTTCAGCTTTAAAATGATAAATGTTGTCAGCAGAACAGAAGCCAAGTGCCATGACAAGAGACCTATGGACTGAAGGGTGAATATCACCATGGCTGGAATTCACAATATATCAACTATTTTTAACACTAGTGTTAAAGCAAGGGGAAAGGCAAATGCTACAGGAAAAGTCTGGGACAATACAAGAATGCTCTGAGAATCTTGATACATGTCAAGAAAGATCATCAGCATTTCTTGGGGATAAATTTCTCCTAGAGTAGAAATCTGTCACAGCAGTATCCAAAATTGGGAAGGGCACACAGTGCTATGTAAATCTTTGTTTCTAAAGATAGGAAACAAAGCAGATTATTTTAGAATATCCTGCAGAGAATGGTGCACCATTTCTGGATCCTGAATGCTGTAATATTTACGGAAGCAGTCTTAAATTTATTTCTCAAAAATACTTTATCAATAAGGAAAGAACCAAAAATCCCCCACCCCAGTCTAAGATTTCACCTTAGTCTATGACTGCAACAATTTACCCAAAAATGTCTTTGGCCATTTCCTACTTGATACTCCAGTCTTACACCTGTTTTGTATTTTTATTCCTTTGGATGAAGGACTCAGCAAAAGTCCTTAGGAACTAACTACAATTTGTATTCTCCTTCCCTGCTACTTTTGCCTATAGCATGTAAACCCTTTTAACTTAATAAAATTATTCTTGCTTTGTTTTTGTTTTTCATTTCATTCAGTGCAAGACAACTAGACAGGCACACAATGTAATTCCTTTTATAATAATCAAGGGAAAAAAGTGAAAAATTTACTTCCACCATATTTTCTTTTCACAAGGTTGTTGTATTGAACCTACTTAAATAGCAGGTATTTCGTTATCAGACTAGCAGAATAAAGCAGAAACAGTGTTTAATTAACAAATATGAATCAATATTTTAGGACTGATAATTTGGAGGGTTTAAAATGATGAACAAAAATAAAAACACAAAGTTGTCTTATCCTTTACAACTTTGTATGGTTTTAATAAAAGAGAGTTTTCATCCAATTCCATCTAGTTTCAATCTTAAGAGATTTTCACTGTAGCAATACATTAGATTGAATATCATGGTACAAAAATCTGTGGGAGGAAAGATTTCCCCTCATGGTGTAAGAGAACTGAATAATCAAACCCTCCTACCATTAGACCTGCAAAAATAATTTCAACATTTGTTCTTCCATTGAGCAAGCACCCATTTCCACAATCCTTTAGCAGTGAATTTTACCTGCACAGAGCCCTTTCCAGCCTGTTGGTTTGGTTTACCCAAAGCAATGATGTTTGAGCTGCTCTGAAAGCTCCCCTGCAGCACACACACGTTTGCTGTGCTGAGATGAACAACAATCAAATGTTAACAGGGTTTGTCTTCTCTGGCAGAACAGATTAACATTAGCAAAAGTCACCTTTGCTACAGAAGGTTTAAGTGTCTCTCAAACCTTTCATATGGACTTCAGAATGATATGCTGAATGCCTTCAGCTGCTTTCCCCATATTTCTGCATGATTTTCCTACATTCATAAGGCTGCTTTTATTCCAAAACCCTAAGGAAGGAAAATCTTGCCAATATTTGTAGGTATTCCAGTGGCATATTATGAATGGTCACAAGCAATTACTTAAAGAATTATATTTTATTAAGACTTCTGGAGTTCTAGTTTAGAACCATGGGAGTGGCTAAACATATCCAAAACATCTCTAATTAATATACTGAGACAGAGAAATCCTTTGATGATATTTCAGTCCCTGAAAGGAGCCTACAAGAGAAATGAAGTGGGACTATTTACAAGGGCTGGAGGGCCAGGACAAGGGGAATGGTTCCCAGTGCCAGAGGGCAGGGCTGGCTGGGATGTGGGGCAGGAATTGTTCCCTGGCAGGGTGGGCAGGCCCTGGCACAGGGTGCCCAGAGCAGCTGTGGCTGCCCCTGGATCCCTGGCAGTGCCCAAGGCCAGCTTGGACCTTGGGGCTTGGAGCAGCCTGGGACACTGCAAGGTGTCCCTGCCATGGCTGGGGTGAACTTTGAGGATGAACTTTGAGGCTTCTCCCAACCCAAACCATTCTGTGATTCCATGAAAACACATCATGTCCCCCCTCCCAACTGGAGCTCCAAGACAGACCTGAGTATATTTGTATATTTGGAACTACAAATGTAGTCCTAGCCCAGATCTGATGAGCACAGAGGTATTGAAGAGTTGCAGCCCCAAACATGTCACCTGCTTCATGTCTCATTTCCTTTTCCTTTGCCAGCCAAGTACCTCCACTTTACCATGTTCACCCTTTCTAAACCAATCAATCAATCAATCAATCAGTGCTCCTGTCTTGCTGGTGCTCAGTGGAGCCCACTCACCCAGAAACCTCAGGGGTTCCTCAATAACTCCCTTCATAAGCAAGCAGGTTTTAGTACAGCTTTTTCCCTGCTTGTTTAACAATTCCTTCCCACTGTATACAAACTAGAAAAGTAAAATTGTTTAGTAGGAAATAGGAAGTAGCTGGAATCTTGAAGTGTGACTGTGCTGGTGTTAGAGCACAGAGTTGCTGTGCTGAGCACTAATGAATACCCAAGGCAATAAATAACTTAATCTGTAACAAGAAAGCACTAGAATATTCACTTTACAGAACGAATCCACTGACATGCAAGTCATTAATTATCTCAATTTGATCTTTACAGACACTGTAATTTACTGCAGATGGAATGTCACAGTAAGGCACACAGGAAAGGCAGAAGTTACACTTGAGAGCTGGTTATGCCAGCCCCACTGGCTGCTGACAACAACAACCACAGAACCACTGAGGGTGGAAAGCACCTCCAGCAGCAGAACCCAGCCTCTGAGCCATCACCACTCTGTTCACCAGCCCAGAGCACTCAGTGCCACATCCAGCTGTTCCTTGGACACCTGCAGGGATGGGCACTCCAAACCTCCCTGGACACCCCCTGCCAAGGCCTGAGCACCCTTTCCATTTTAATCTAAAGAGAACACAGACATAAACACATCTCCTTTTTCTCAGTATCTCTGACAACTCACACTATTATTTCAAACCACAGTTGAAGTAATTCAGAATAAATTTCCACGCATCAGCTGGAAGCAGTCTAAGCAGAGTGATTTCAGAAAGCTTGGTAAGGACTTTTATTTTGTGGTAATAACAGAAATGTAGGCCTTGGAGACAGCACTAAAAGAAGGTAGAAAGCATTTCCTGCTGTATAACAGGATCATTTAAAGCAACATCCTGATGGCCACAGTGAGTAACACTTTGAGAAGGTCTCATGGTGTAAAAGTATCAAAGACACTGATTATATGAGCTGAAAGGCACTAAAGGACCAAGCTCCCTTGAGAGGCATACAAAGAATACTACAACTACCTGTCATTGAAACAGCTTTGTTACTATTTCCCAGGGCCTTTGAAATTGAAATTATTTATGTAACATTTAAGATTGCCACTTTTATAACAGGGCTAACAAGAACCACACAGGCATTACAACATTATCCAGTAATGGCAGCTTCAAATTAGCACAAAAGCTACAAGAAAGCTAAAAAGGAACCATTTATTTTAACTTGGAAGTTAAAAGTTCATTTGACACTTGGAAGTTAAAAGTTCATTTGACACTTTCTGATTGAAGACACTCTCTGTTCTCAAGTGGATACAAGGTCCAAAATGATTTTAAAAGGTGATGATAGGTACTAAACAGAAGCAGGTGCACTGGAATAAGAGAGGCACAATTTTTCTAAAAAACTTTTTTAGGGGGACTTATTTTTTCTTTTACCTTTCCTAGGTAACTTAAATTAATTTTTTTAATGATATAATTACATGTCTTTAGTATTAATGTAGAAGTCACTCAGTCCAGTTGTTAAACAGAACCCCCCCAGCTGTCCCAGGGGCTCAGAGTAAGTTGCAGATCCCATTATAAACAAGTTTCCTTGAGATGGGAACTACCAGGTTACCTCACTATCAAAATCAGGACTTCCTTAACCAAGATAATCAGCTAGAGTAGTTGGGTAATACTCTTCATTAAATCTATTTTGTAGCTTGTGATACTGCTGATATTAGTGGTACTCACAGTCATTAGAGACTATCTTTCTATTTCCATCCAAAATGTCAAAGACCACACAAAAAATCTTTCTGTTTAAAACTTTAAACTCTGTCATCCCAATTCATGACCAGGATTATACTTGTCTTTTGCAGATCTCAACTGATAAAAGAGAAAATCACTTATTTTTCGTGCAAATGAGCAACTTAAAGGCAAGGGAACAGATGATAATGTTTCTTAACATAGTATGGCTTAACTATAATGAGGTACAATAGATTGTAGAATCATAGAGTGGTTTGGATTGGAAGAGACCTTAAAGCTCATCCCATTCCAATCCCTGCCTTGTGCAGGGCCACCTTCCACTACCCCAGGCTCTTGTTCAAATCCTAAATCTTGTTAAATAGTATGAAATTTTATCTCATCTATCAGATCAAGAAGTTTCTTGCACCATAAGGTCTTAATCAGATTTTTCTACCAATGTGTAAATCATTGCCCTTTGCATTTGAAGTAGAACAGACAAATACAGGGAGTTCCACATCAACTTGCTTATAACTAATTGCAGAGGCTGATTATGTTGCTTTAAAGCTAATTAACTGTACTGACAGAAGTTCACATAGGCTCCACACTTCCAACAGGCACCAAGGGCAAGGTGAGCACAGAGTTCTCAATATCCTGAGGAGCCATGGCTGAAACAGATGTTCTTCTCATCTAGAAAATTATAAGTCCAAGAAAAAAGTAACACTTCTTGTTTCCTCAGCAAGGAATACTCAGTGCTAATATACTGAGAGCCATAACATAGTGAACATAGTTTTTTTT
>WEIU01022670.1:104841-130642 GCA_013389925.1 Aegithalos caudatus
TTTTTTTTTTGTTACACCTGTTCAGAAACTTTGGCTTTCTCTTTCCTTTTACCTATCATGATATTTACTCTATATGTGGATTCTTGTACCCAGTGAGTTTCAAGCAGTACACATGTTCAGTATCTCAAGCAGCCCCTGTTTCTGCAAATTGCAAATTGATTTTCCTTCTCTCAAGTTTTTTCCCTGAGTCGTCTTGACCCCACCCATCCCACAATTGAAGCTTCTTGATAAGAGCGAGGACTTGATGGGCTTCTAATCTAATCTTTGCTGATAATTCCTTCAGCACTAGTGGAGTTTTTTGGTTGGTTGATTTCGTGTTTTGCTGGTTTGGTTTTTTTTTTCCCCCATTCTTTCCTCTCTTCAGTCTGTGCTGCAGGAAGAAGTCTGTCTTGATGAATTTATTTCTTGTGGGGAAGTTGGTTTCTGAGTTTTGCAACATACTAATACATATGTGCTAAAACCTTCCCCTTGCTTTTAACTAATAATTATTGCATTTTTATTTTATTTTTTTTTTAACATGTTTGCCTGTTGTGAGTTTTCCTAAACTTTTCCCGGTGGATTTCCAGGTTATAGAACAAGGGCCCCCAACATTGGGTCTGTGATTCTGGCGACTCTACAAAACACAAAAGCAGTCCTTGCAGAATCTATTCAAGGGGACTTTTGAATTGAACAATTGAACCCATGAAGTTGTTGTAAAGAGAAAAAATCACTAAGTTGTTTTTTAAAAATGCTACACACAAAAAGCCCCTTGTTCATGGTTTATAATAGTATTCTAAGTTATTGTCAGTTATATATAACTGGGGAAAACTAATTTGATTTGTTACTTTAGTTCAACAAATCACACATAGATTGATAATCAGTTTGTGACCTCAGATAATAAATTCACTACATTAGCAGTTCTCCCATAAGCATTATTTTTTGAAGGTCAGGACTGCAGAATGTACATTTTTTTTAACCATTGTTTGCCAAACAGTTCAAGTAAATACCACAGACTGAATATCACTTATTGACTCCCAACCATTCATTCCTTTTCTTGAGAGGTGATGAAGCATTAATTAACATTTTTATTGCTACAGAAGTACTGTAAAGGCAAAGTTTATTTTAAGTATAATTCATAAAGTTCATATCAGTTATAGTTTCAGGATGTGGAGCAGTTTTAGGCACTCCTTTTATCTCTGCCTGCTGATGCCTTATCTGTGAGGGGGTGGGTGTTTGTTGGGTTTTTGGCAGTATTTTTATGTATGAGTATGTTTCAGTGAAGCTGAAACTAACACACAGGTCTCCTGAAAATTTGTTTCCCTTGAGCGTTTGAGGTTTTGGGGGTTTTTTACCTTAATAATTTCATTTTTTTTATTGCTACATTCCTGGAGTTTTACTTCTGATAGTGGTGTAAATGCTTTTGTAACATTAATGGAAGGGTTTCATATTTCTAGTGACACAGTAAGAGCCCCAGAGGAGTCATTACCATCACACTGCAGACACTGGAGCTGTTTCAGTGTCAATGAAGTGTCTCTCAGACTTCCATCCGTGTGCTAACAGCCCCAGAGGAGTCATTCCATGTCACTCGGAGAGCCTGAGCGCTTATGATGTCAATGGAAGTGCAATTTTAATGCCTGGCTACGTGCCTGTGGAAAAGTTCCATAGCTGTGATGAAATAGGGGCTTTACCTTTAAAATGTTCTTATGGCTGCTCTGTGTAAGGTTTGAACACGAGCCTTTAAGGAAGGGGAATCTGCAGCATCTGAGGTTTGTGTTTTGGCAGCTGGAAAGATGGAATTGCTCAGGGATTTGCACCTTTTCCTGCTCTGTGTGGTGCCAACACACTGTAAAGCTGTTCCATGGTGCTGGATGCAATGGAGCAGGAACCACTGTCCTACTGCGCTGCACAAGTGGGGAAAGCTGCAGCCCTGACACAAAGGGAACTTGGAAACACCAGAAAGTGGCTTTTACACTAAAACTCTTATAGGCTGGTTTTGTACAATGAAAATCAGTGGATGATGCCAGATTTTTAGGTTTTAACAAGGAAAACATAATATTCTTCTATGAGACCATCCAATACTGTTATTTTTTTAATTTAAATGCACTTTTTATTACCTGCACTAATCTAAGTGGAAACTTAGAAGCTATACCTGTTGACTACATGTTTTCTTTATTTCACCTTTTGAAAATATTTCTATCTTATTCAATGGTTATAATGAGCCATACAGATACTACTGAAAACTCCAGCATAATAACCCAGCATCACAGGCTGAAAACATTCTTTTTCAATGTTTCAAATCGAACACTTTGTTAATGCACTTCAAGGTTAATTGCTTTTTATGCCCTACTAAAGGGAATGAGATGTGTCTTCTATGTAGAGAGCAATATAAATTTTTCATTGTTATGTATGCATTAATATGTGGTAATGGAGTAAGGTATCAATGATTTTAGGAATATAGTTTGGCTACCTGTACAATCCCACACTTCCTTCAGTTCACCAAAGTAACCTACTTCAGGTAGCTTTAGGTGTTGGTAATTAATTAAAAGTACATTTAGTTTTGGCTTTTTTAGCTCTAATTCCTTAATTAGCAAGTAAACCCAACCCAGGGATTGTGTTTTTCACTGAACCAGTAATTCTGGATTGTGAAGGGAGGCAAGCTGTGTGTTTCCATGTGTATTCACAGCTGGGTGTGTCATTAAAAAATACACATCATGACATATATTCTAAAGTAATGGCATGTCATTTAGTGGTGAAGTCTTATTTGCATTCAATACACCATCACATTCTTTTCCTGACAAACAAACTTTGTATGCAATGCAAACACAGCTTCAGAAGGAAGAGCATTTTATGTTTTGGTTACTTAGAATTGTGGCATTTGTTGGTCAGAACTTGAAAAATTCACAGCCTTTCTTTACCTTAATTTATTTTCCTTTTAAAATTCATTTTTGTATGAATGTCTACGTTTAAATGGCATTTTTCCTCAGTGTTGGAAGGAGATGGTGCTGTTTAATTTCTATATGTTGTCCCTCATTATTCCTCTGCACTTGCACTAATTGATCAGGTATATTAGGCTTTCCAAATTGTTAGTCTGACACCAGGTGGATTTACACATTCTTTCATTATCTTTGCACATCAGGCTTCAGTATTTTGCAGGACAAAAAGGTAAAATACTGCTTTTTCCTCTTGCTCTCAGAAATCCTGAGGTGGGAATATCCAAACTGACCAACATTATTCTGACTCTGTGCTGTCCCCTAGATCCTGTTCGTAGTTTGCACAAAGTCTTGTTTCACATGAATTTTGGTTTTACTCCTACAAATGAGTGTACTTTGCTGGAATTTGTGATACAAGAAGTGAAATTTGTGATACAAGAAGTGAAATTTGTCAGTGCATAAGCCACAGTGATGTCACAGTCTAGAGATGGAGACAGAGGTCTATATTTTTAAAAATAGACATTAAAAAGAAATGAAACAAATTCTTGGGTGGCTAGAGTCTAAATTACTGTATTTCCTCACACCTGAACTCAAGAACACATTTTACAAACTGTGAGAAGCTCTGGTGGGGGTGGCCCTGCAGTAGCTCAAGGCAAGACCTGCTTCTGGTGAACATAACTTTCTATACAGTGACAATAGGATGCTATAATTTGGTGTGTATACATGCATAAACATACCATATATTGTATGTACTAAGGCTTCAAATAATTTACTATCTAAAAAATATCCCTTAATGCCTTTACACATATTCCACTTTATTTCAGGGGCTGTGGCTTACAAACCACAGGTGGTCAGAAGTGATTTGTAGGGGAATTAATTCCACTTCTAGCATTTTAATTTTATTAAGTACTACAGAATTGTTTGGTTTTAACTTGATTTCATGTTTTGAATGACCAAAAAAATCCTTCGATTGGCTAGCAATATATTGCCTAAATAGTAAGCACTAATGCAATATGATACATGCTTTTGTAACATTTGGCTGTTTGACTCCTGATGTTCTCATCTTTGTGCAGATACTCAGATCAGTGTTTTTCTTTGAATGTGTAGTACCTTAGTGCCATTTAATTGCCACAAGAATTCTACCTTAATTTTTGGGGGTTCCTTTCTATAGGAGAAACAGAGGTACAAACAAAACCTTCTTTTGGTCACTGTGTCATTTGTCTCTGTTACTGCTGCAGAGACTCTCACAGTTGAAAATATCCAAAGTAAAAGTTAAAATAATTGTTAGTACACATAAAAGTTGTTTTCTTCATACCTTGTGCAATTCCCTTACATGTTTTCTAGATTTTGATGTAACCTTTGGATATTTAAGCTGTGAACTCCTATATCTTAACCATATTACCCTTGCATGCCCTTTCTATTTTGTGTTGTATTTCTACTTTCTTATAGCAGAGTCAGCTATACAGCTGACTTTTCTCTAACTTGGGAACATGTTATATGAAATATGAAAAGTGAGACTTAAATGGAATGAGTTTAACCCCCTAAGAGGAATAGGAGTCATATAAGGAGAAAAAAGGTTAAGTTCTTTGCACCATCCTCTAAACCACACGTGTAGAAGCCTTTTGGATATATTTGCTGAGGATTAAGTCCCTTGTCACAGCAATCTGAACCCTCACACTTTGGTCACTGGACTCTGGTACTTTATCAGGCATGGCAGCAGATTGCTGGCTGCCACCACTCTCAAAAGGGAAAAAACCCCTTCTCTAAAGTGTCATAAGGGAAGAAAGAGATTGGAAGTGAGTTTAATCTGCGACTACGAGTGCCTGAAAATTAACAGAACACTTCTTCAAAGGGATAGAACTGGTGAAAACAGTGTCCAAGTAAGTAATAGCAAGATAAATGCTTTGATATTGCTTTTTATAATGACCTTGCTGTGCTACCGGGGAGAGACCAAACACAGCCTCTGACCTGGCTGTTTTCCAGTCTCATTAGATGGTAGCACTCTCTGGCAGTTTGTCTCAAATGTGTGCAAGGCCATCATGACTGCAAACTTCCTCATCCTTCCACCAAGCACAGGAACAAGTGTGGAAGCTGGAGCAGTGGTTCTGTGCTGCTCCTTTTCCCTGCTGTTTTGACACTTGTAAACCAATTAGTGAGATTCTCCATCCGGAGTTTTACAGGCTTCTCTCTTCATCTTGAGGATTTCTGTGGCTTGAACAAAATAGCTTCAAGTTCTTTTTAAGGACTTCTATCTGTGTTTTATTTTTTCTTCTGAGATGTATTTTGAAATCTCTCCTGGTTTAGCTGTGACATATTTCACTGGTTTTACTTACTGATAGCCCCAGGGGCAGCAAGTACAGGTGTTGTTAAACATAGGTTTAGTGCTGGATACAATCCTAGCAAGTGACTGCTGTTTCTACTTGTTTGGGATGTGTTTTGCTCTGTAACCCTTTGCTATAAGAATTAAAATGTGCTGCAGTTCCTTTAAAAAGAAATAGACCTTAGTTTGTGTATTATTGAATTTTATGAGGACCTTCAGACCACTCTTAGTAGGCAGCTAGCATAAATCTTTGAGAGAACAGGGCCTGCTAGATAGACAAGTGACCATTAAGGATGTAATTTGCCAAGTGTCTGAACATGTTAAATGAAAGTTACAGGAATGTAATCCAAGTAACAAATTTAAAAAGAGACTTGTTGACTTATCTCTTCTTCCCTACCCACAATTCTTGAATTTGCATCTGCTTCAAAGGACTGTTATGTAGGACTTTGCCCTGTAGAATATCAGTTCTTTCCTTGAGTACTTGAAGGTAGAAAAATCTGCATGGTCTCTGAACCAGACATGAAACAATTGTCCAGTGTGCTGTCCTGTTAAGGTCCCACTGCTCATTCCTCACTGCAGATATTTCAGCACCTTCACTGTCCTAATTCTCTTCTTCTTGTGGCTACTTCCATCTCTCTCCTCCCTTTTCAAAACCAGTTGCAATGGAAATTCTTTATGTACGTCATCCTTGGATCACTGATGGACCTGAAGTCCCTGGTGTCTCATTTGTATCCCAGGGGCAGGGGGAATGGGGGCTATGTTCATTTCATCACATCTCTGCTGCTCCTTCTTCCTCACAGGGAGGAGACCTTTCCCTGCCCCAGCAGCAGAGTGTTCCAGGAACTTCTCCAGAGTCCTGCCTGAGGGCTGCAGGACCCTTCTGCATGGAGTGTGGTCCTTCAGGAACAGGCTGCTCCAGCATGGGTCACCCCCAGGGTCACAGACCATGCCAGCAAACCTGCTCATGTGTGGGCTTCTCTCGGTTGTCTGCAGGTCCCTTCCAGGAGTTGCTCCAGTGTGAAATTCCCACAATGTCACAGCCTCCTTCAGGCACCCCCTGCTCTGGTGTGGGGCCCTCCAGGGGATCTCTGATCCATCCTGGACCCCGAGGGCTGCAGGGGCACAGCTGCTTCTCCCTGGGCTGCACCCCGGGCTTGGGGGAACCTCAGCCCCAGCACTGGAGCAGCTCCTGCCCCGCCCTGGGGCTCTGCAGAGCTGCTGCTCTCACATGTTCTCACTTCTCTCTCCTGGCTGCAATTCTGAAGGGTTTCCCCTGTTCTTCAATGCTGCCCAGAGGTGCTGATGCTGATGGGCCCAGCCTTGTGCATCCTGGAGCCACCTGGGGAAAGCTTCCAGCAGCTTCTCACAGAAGAAGTCCTGCAGCTACCAGAACCTTCCCACACAAACCCAGTGTAATGCTGTTAGACTGCCAGTGCACAAATTCTTTTTCTTAGGGTTAGGGATTACTCATATCAGGGAGGTGCAATTTTGGGTGATCTTTGCCTCAAATATTTAGTCCTTCCTTTCACAGTAATGCTAAAAACAATGTTTTAATTTGTAGAGAGCAGCACAGAAGTGCTGTCTGTTTGCAGGTGTAAGGATTGATGCATTTTGTGATTCCCCATTGAGTGGCTTCTATTTGGGGACTGCAGAAGCCTGGCCACACTGGGCAGTGACTGCATTTGTGCTTAAAGGCAATAATCAAGGCAGAGGTGGCAAACAAAGCACTGCAGAATGACCTTGGAGAGGGCTGCCCCAGGCCCCTGCTGTGGCATCGACTTCATTAATTGTGATGGCCATGCCTGGGCCCTGAGATAATCAGACTTTAGAGAAACATTGTGCAGGGGGCACCTTATGGCTGTCAGTCCTTCACACTCATTACCATGCTCTGTGTGCTGGATTGTGAGAGAACAAGGAAGATCTACCTTGAGGCATATCAGGCTGTCTGGCTGGAGGTATTAGAGACTTTGACACACTAAAGCAGTGTATTAAGAGCTTTCACTCTGATGATCCTCTTAAAAATGAGACTTCAGAACATCTAGTGCATGGCATGATTCATCTAAGACATCAAATAACATATGTTCTTAGCCTTTGATGGCAGTCCTAATGTTATGCTTCAGCTGAAAAGTAAAATTAGTCATAAGTTTTTTTAAATACCAAATTTCTATGCAATATTTTTGCGTGCACATCTTGTGAAGAAGTTGATTTCTGTAATCAGTCATTGAAGCAGTGAATTGCTGCCTGAGTGAAGTAATCTTTAGGATAAAATATAAAAACCCCACCTAAAATTATTAGCTTGTTTTTCATACTGAAAAGTAATTGCATGAAATAATCCTTTAGAGTGTTTCATGTCTGAGGTCTGTTATACTGCAGGTCCTGTCCCTTGGCAGAGAAATATTTACTTGTCCTTAGCACCATCCTGTGAATCCCTGGCAGAGTAAATCCTTCTCAGGACAGCATGTGCTTGGGGATATTTTAATGAGAGGTAAGGTTGACTTCCTGGAATCTCAAACTTCATTTTTCCTTGTTCTCAAGTACAGCATATCCTAAACTGGAAGTACTTGATCTCCTTCCATAATGCCATCTTCCCAAATAATCTCACTGTCTGGTAACTGACTGCTCTGCATTTGGCAACACAGAGGTAATGCTGTGTGATTTTTGTCAAGCTTGTGTACCAGAAATGCCTTCAGTCTGATTATGTACTGTTCCTGTCTGTCAGACAGGAGCTTGGATAAATTACCATATGTTTTGTGAAGGTATTTTCTCCTCACTTAAAACATAATCACACTGAAAATCCTGTGATTCAAAGGTGCTTTACCCATTGCTTTGGACAATGCCAGTTGTAAAATGCAACTGCAATTCAAGAAATTCATTCAGTCTAAGTAGTCTTGATCTTCTAATTTCTGATTTTAGGTAGAGTTATGAAGAATGAAATGCTAAGGACTATAATTATTTCATAAAGTAACAGTGAGGGAAACACTGGAGGACTTGATCCAAAAAGTAAAAAAGAGAAAACCAATACTTGGGCTGTAACATTTTACTCAAAATTTTTACTTGCAATAATTCACATTTTATTCATCAGTGCACTATTGTAGTTCTCTGCTCACAACAACAAAGATATCAGCCTCTATCCCATGTCTTTTATTAGAAGACCTGAATTCACTGGTGGTTTGAGAGAGAGATATTTAAATTAAAGGCATGGAGTAGGTTTTAGATTCTCAGGGGAAAAAAGTGGCTTGTATCAAAAATTAAGTTAGAGAAACTAAAGTGAAGGGCACTCGTTATTAAACATCTTTTGTATATGATGTGGGTTTAGATCTATTGATGTTTAAATGAGGATTTTGTTAGTATAATTTGAATGACCAAATTTTGATGCAGGCCAGCATCAGTTACAAATCTGCTCTGTTGTTTATATTTGTTGTCTCAGTGGAGATCTTATATACCAGAATTTTTTAGTCCTGTGAAATCTAGATCTGGCAGATTTGTTCTTGAATTACCTGATGTATTTCATACATCCTGGAGGAATACCTTTAAAAAGATACCCACTCTGTTCTTTCTGTCCCTGCAGTAATAATGAGCTGACTGTTTAGCTTTGAGGAGTTCTTTGTTTTATTTTCACAAGCAATTTTCTCTCTGTGGAAAAAACACAGTTTTAATATTATGCTCTGAAGAAACCCTGGGCTTGAAAGAGGCTGTTGAAGGTTATCTGGTGCTTTATATCTGCATCAAAATACCTGAAGGGGACACACACTCCCTGAATATTGTAAAGAAATGTGCTGGGTTTAAAGCATCTGGTTAAGTGCTAAACTGTGATTGCTAAATGAATATTTGTCTTGCCAATTGTATGGGTTTGGACCCTGAAAGGCAACTGATGCAATGATTCTATGATAATGGTTGGCAAATATTTTGAATGTACATATGGGTGTTCCAAAAAATAACAGCTGCAGCAGATTGATGTTTGGAAGCATTTAATAACTTATGATAAAAGAAGCCCATCTCAAAAATAAACCATGCCCTGCAGGTGTCTGTAGCTGTGCTGTCTGGCTTGAGCCAACAATATCCTGTAAACAGGAATTTTGTTGTTTCTGGCTCTCATCCTTAGCTTTGCAACTGTAACAGTAGTAGAGGAATGTTTGAGTATAAATTTTTGTAAGTTTGGTAATTAATCATGTGATAAGTAAAGACAAAGGAAACAAAACTGATTCTGCTGGTTTGAAATAATTGATTTCACCTAAACCAGAATTTCCACCAGCTGTTTAATGCTATATAGCCTATGCCTGTGCAATGGGCCATTTCTTACCTTTAAACATAAGTAGAAAAAGTCATAAAACATAGCTGGCCATTTGCATGACTTTCATATCTTGGCATGTAGTGATATGTATGTGCACTGCACTTAGATAAAGTTCAGTAAATCATAATAGGTTATGGCAATATTCCTTATGAAACTTGTTTCTTCATTAGAAATAACCTGATAATCATACATTGATTTTCATATGTTCTTGAGGGCTTTATCTGACAAATCTTATGGGAAAACAAAAGCTAGTTCATTGCTCAACACCATACTCCCATACGTGTAGTTATAACTTGACGTCATGGTGCTTCCGTTCAGGTGGCAGTTGAGTCAATTCAGATTTTATTTCTGACTTGAGGTTGTTTGCTGTGATGGAGATTATAAAGACAGTGGAGCATTAATATTTTTTATCATTTAATAGCTGTGCTCTTAGCTGTACTAAGAAGCAAAAATGGGAGGCTTTTACTACTGGCACCCACATGCATACTAAAGTGCTCAGGTGCACACTGGCTTCATTTTGAACCATGAGTTGGTGCCCTTTGAGCAAACCTGGAAATTTATAGCCCAGCCTAGTCCTGTTAGGGCTGAGATATTAGCAAAAAAGGGAAGTCAATTGTCCAAATTTTTACTAAGTGTATTTGACCTATAATGCTGGAAATAAAGGTTACACTATTAAATCATTCGTTTCTGCATTCTTATGGTATTTGCTTAGTTTTCCCTTAAAAGGAGTAAGTCCAGATTTTTACAACATCTGGTATATTTATAGCAATTAGTTCTGAACAGGTTGCACTGTTGTCATTCTAAATTGCGAAGTCCAAACACACACAAATTGGGACTAGAAATGATTTAGTCAATGACTAAGTAGTTTATCTTACTCACTTGAATTGGAAAGCTATCAGACCTGATAGGGGTGACTGTTTTGATGTTGTTTGATTAAAATGGAGCTTTTTATAAGTGCTGAAACTTTTAAGTATGAATGTGAAACAATTGATGTAAGTATTGTTCAGTAAGTTTGCTTTCTTTGAATAGAAAATATACCAATATATAGCAATTGTTGATAAAAGAATTCAGAATACAATACACATTTACTTTTACATTTGTTTACATTACACATTTACATTTACTTGTAAAGTGGATGTTCTTACGAGATAAATGGACCAGTTACAATATTAATGCTACTCTTGTGGAAAAAAGGTGATTATCTTTCAAATTATCTTACAGACATAAAGGTTGCTGTCAACATCATTCTGTTGTTAAGTCATGTGACAGTTTTTGCTTTCAACTCTAAAATATTGAAGAGCATTTAACAGGACCTACCTTAGTGCATTTCCAATGTCATAAATAAGAACTATGCATATTAATTGTTTCAAATTGCTCATTATTGGCATATATTTTGACACCAAAAACAATGACCTGTGCCAAACCCACTGCATTATGTCCACACAGAGATCAGTAACTGCTCAAATACAGATCTAGGAAAAAAGTTCAGTAACAGGGAAATACTTTTTAACCACAGAAATATCAGTGTTTCCAGTGTAGCTGGTGTAATTTTCTAGTATGGAAAAGCTAATACATAGTTTAGGGTGTATTATATTTATAGTGTTATGTCTTGGTTTGGAAAGGCAGGTGTCTGCCAGGGAAAGCTGGAGCTTCCCTTAGAATGGGGAATGTAAACCCTCTCCCTCTGAATAATTTTAATTTTGAAATTAAGGGGCTTTCAGGCAAAGATATAGGAATAAGCATAACAGCTCTTCACTAGGAATACTAAAAATAAAAATGGGGTAGTACAAAAAAACCCAAAAAAGAAACCACTGACATTTAGAATATAACCTGACACCCTGTTGGTCAGGGTGTTGGTAGCTGTCCAATTAAGTCCTCCTGGAGTGACAGATTTAGTTATGTTGGAGCAATGATCCTGTACGAGGGTGCAGTTTTCCTCTGTAGGTCCAGTGGTGGTGAGATGGATCGGTCTTCCTCTAGAAATCCAGTACACACAGGCTGTGCTGGTGTTCTGAATCTCAGGTTTTATTCAGGTAGGAATGCTGGGCTTTTCCCCCAGTGGGTGGACCATCTCCCAATGAGATGATGTAATTTCATCAGTCATGCAGTGAGCCTGGATGGCCCATGAACAGCAGATATTCCCTGGAGGGAGGATGGGTCATGGAAGAGATAAAGAAAAAAACCACCTCCCCCACTGGTTTCAACAGATGATGATAGAATACACACTCCTGGGTACATCTTGTATTGTAACCCAAGACATGGTAAAACATAGTACACACATGAATCAATTACAGAATCCCAGGAGGTTTGGCTTGGAGGGGTCTGAAAGCTCATCCATCCCCACCCCAGCCATGGCAGGGACACCTTGCAGTGTCCCAGGCTGCTCCAAGCCCCAAGGTCCAAGCTGGCCTTGGGCACTGCCAGGGATCCAGGGGCAGCCACAGCTGCTCTGGGCACCCTGTGCCAGGGCCTGCCCACCCTGCCAGGGAACAATTCCTGCCCCACATCCCAGCCAGCCCTGCCCTCTGCCACTGCCAGCCATTCCCTGGGGCCTGGCCCTCCAGCCCTTGGCAATTGTCTCTCTCCATCTTTCCTGCAGCTCCCTCAGGCCCTGCAAGGCCACCCTGAGCTCAGCCCAAAGCTTCTCCTCTGCAGCTGAACAATGTCAGCTCTGCCAGCCTTTCCTCCCAGCACAGCTGCTCCATCCCTCTGCTCATCAACCTCAGGTTGTGTGGTATAGCAATATATTTAATATTTGGCTTTTCGATGGTGGCATCGCTCAAGAAGGGAATTCTAAGGAACATCTGCATTGTGCCCCTGTCTGTGTGGGTACACAAACCCGTGCCTCTCTTCAGTAGCAGAATACAGAAGCCTTGAAATCCATTTGAATCTTTGGAGTTGTCCTTTTCCTCTAGCTGATCAAGGAAGTTTGCTTGCTCAATTACTGAATAAAGGACAAGAAAAGTGTGCATTATTGAAAAGTGCCTTAAATAGATTGTTGGAAGGAAAAAAGTCTTTGTGAAATTCCCCTCCATTTTACAGGAATTAGTTAATATATCGTTTATCAGTGTAATGTGTATATATATATTTTAATATAAGTGTTCAATGGAGTATTTGATTGGCTGTCTCCCCTAATCTGGGGTTTGCTTTTGGCTAGGAGATGTGCTCAGATAATGTTCTTTGTTATCTTGAACAGTCTGATTATGTTGTTTTATGTCACTGCATGCAGTAAACCTGAGGCTGGCTGCTGAGTTGTGGACACGAGGGTTACAGAGCACATCTTTAAATCAGAAATGTGAAATGCAGAAAAAAACCAGCAGTATAAACTAGTCAGGAGTGAGTCAGCAAGTTAACAGCTTTTGTGTAAACAGGGGTTTGCAGCTGGTCAGGAATTGAGATAAATGGTGAAGCCAAGTGTACTTGAAAGCTTTCCTCTGACAATCCCTCGACACAGGCAGGCTCTGTGACCTCTCCATGTCTTGTTTTCACAGCAAACCCATGGAGACTCAGAAATGGGGTTGCAGTGGAGGGCTGGAATGCCTGGGAGTGTTTCCCTCTGAATGGTGCTGTTCTGGTGATTTATTGTTTGAAATGTCTCTCTGCATGTGGGACCAAGGCAGATTTGGAAGGGAGAAAGAATTATGATGTGTGATAACAACATATCTCAACAGTTTTGTTATCATCACTTTTCTGCTCTTTTTAAATAGGAGAATTTAGGAGCTGTGCAGTTCTTCTCTGGTTCAAAGCAGAGAAGATTAGCAGAACTGGAGCCAAAGGAACTGTTTTCAGCTCCTACCTGTCTGTCCCAGACATAGAAATAGGCCATATTTTTAGGTAGAACTTGAGTATAAAATATTAATCTGCACTTCAGAGTAGCAAAGATGTTCATGGGAAGTTTCAGTTGTTGATACCATAACTCTGGATATGTAATAGCAGTTTAGGAACAGAAGAAATGGGTGAAGATATGGCCCTGTGGATTTCTGATGTTATTCCACACTACTTTTTCATTACTTGAGGTAATTGGAGTAACTCTTTTTGCCAGTATGGGTCTATACCAAAATACTTCCTTGGCCTACAAACTGAAAGATGGAACAGTTTGCATTTTGCAGTTTTAAAATTATGACATTTTAAAAGAAAGTTTTATCTGTAACTGTGAAGAGTTCCATTTGAGACTGAACTTTTAAGCTTTCTGTCTTAGGTTGCTTTTTGCATTCAAGTTCCAATATTACTCTATGTAATTGTTTGATTTATGATCATTCAGTTGAATATTTGCAGCCAGTAGAAATTGGCTTTGTTTTGTACAAGTCAGAGTTGCTCCAGGTTAGCTGACAATGTTGGCCTGCAAAACTTTTAGTTTCTGTCTTGAAACCTTGAGAGTTTCTACCCTAGACAAGATAAACATCTACAGGAAGTCACCCAAGAGATGCCAGAGCTTTAAAATAGTGGTTTACAAAAGATACTAAATTCATGTATACATTTTGGTTTAGTTTTTCTGATTAATGTACTGGTTTTTAAATTGTCATGACTTTTTTTTATATAGATGCTTTCAAATGCAAATTAGTGTAAGCAAGTGGGTGAATGTGTATAGAGAACACTAAAAAAAAAAGGCAGTTATGTACTGTGTAGGATCTCCTGTGAAAAAGAGCTGCTGGGAGGAGGATAATCCTTCTAAGGAAATCCCTAATGAGCCATATTTTGTCCAACTAGATGTTACCTCTCTCTGTGGATGTACATATATGAAATTATTTTCATTACTGTTCCTAGGATGTATGATGCAAGAACCTGATGTGTGTAAAATCCTTCTTTAATGCTCTAAGGTGGTAATTTATAGTTCTATTTGATGTTTAGGTAAGATGCTTGCTCTATCAAATATGGTGATTAGTCTCTCTTGAATATAAGAGAGGGATTTCTGGCAGCAGAATTCGCTTTGACTGTAAAGCCTTGGAGGCTGGAAAGAAATCCTTCATACAAAAAATGTCTCTATATAGTTTCTCATCCACCAGATTCTAAAAAGAACCTCTTAGCTGTCAAGAAGTACAATATGATAAAAGCAGGAATGATGAAAAGGAAATGGCACCTTGCAGCTGACCATATAAAAGCATAAATTCCTCCTGGGACTTCTGCATATAAAAGATAGGTTTCACTACTTTTCTAAGAACACTGGATCACATTAACTTATTCAAATAGGAGGTCAGATCACAGTGTTTAGGTTTAAAGCTGTCCCACACAGCCCTTGATAAGAAAAAAATTGACAAATCACACTTTTGAATAAACTCATTTTAATCCTTTTCTTCCTTTTGAAGTAATAAAAAATATCCCTGTCATGCCGTTGCCATTGCATTTAATAGCTGTCATTTAGTGAAATGGAAAAATGATATCAGAACATAATGCCTTCAAATATGGCTAATAGCATTTTACATGAGGAAAAATACTTTTATTTTACATGAATATGGCTGTTAGACTATGATTATTATTGAGAATTTTACTGCTTTGCCTGTTGCAGCAGAATGATAAGAACAGATATGACTCCTGTCATCCGTGTATAAGGATAGAGATTACTGTTCCTTAAGTTTTATATAATTTTAAGAGTTTGACAATTTCTTGGCCAATTATCACTTTATATCATTTTTATTTGGTGTAGTAAGCAAAATATCCCAAGTTGTATTTTAAAACAATGCAGTGATTTTTTTGTGTTTGGATCTGCTGTGTTAAATGTGCTTTTATCTCAGAGCACATTTGAGATTTTTGGCAGTGCTGTTGTACAAATGGATATTAATTAATTCTAAATTACAGTGGGTCACATATGGAATTACAGATGACAACCAAATGAGTTCTTGGTGGTTAAAGTTACTGATGCTTCTAATGAACTTGGGTGCACTGAACATAACCTGCACAGATCCTCTGAGCTGCAAAGCAGTGCTGGCCCAGAGATGGACACACAAAGGGAATAAACATCCACCTGTAGCCTGAAAGAGCAACAAACAGACCTAAATGGGACCTACTCACAAGGAAAATCAAACAAATTGCAAAGGCATGCAAAAGGCATCTTTGGAAGGCTAAGCATGCTCAGTTCTCAGCTCTGGTGCTTACTCCAGGCACTACTTTCCCTGGAGTTTTCATGGATATTTCACTAATGGAGCAACGAAAAGATTTTATCTTCTTTGTGCCAGACATGACTGTATTCCAAAGTGGGGAATTATACTCTGATTTGTAGTTAAGATGCAACAGATCAACTCTTAATTATTGGAGGATTCTCCCTCCCCCCAAATAATATGAAGCTCAGTTATTGTGAGTGGTTTCAGGAGCACATGGAATGCTAAGCCATGGCAGGGTCTAGCTGGGAATTGAGCATGGGATTACTTCAGTCTAAAGCTGATTTTTCTTGGAACATATGCCTGAAACATCCAGGTTTTATTTTGTAAGTGGTAGTTAAAAATAAAAACAGCAGAAAGAAACTAGGAATGTCTTAGAGCATGAAGGAAATACTAATAGTATTTCTAAGCAGTGCTTAAAGATGTTTGCCTAGAATGGGGGATTTTAGTCCCATGCACTGTTTATTCCATGAACCTCAGTCAGCTTGTTGTTGCTCTCTGATGTGTCCATGTTGTTGCTTGTGTGATGCCACAAAATCAATAATATGGATAGTTTCATGCAGGTGAAACTGGCTGTTCTCCTCATGAACTGGTGGAGATGTTGATTTCTAGAATATTTCTGATGCAGTTTCTGTCCATTGAAAAAAGGGGGAAACTCCCTCATGTTTTTATAGGCTTATAAATTCTTACTTGGGGAAAAAGGATGAATGGAATGTCTGATATGGAAGAAGGCTAACCAGAGATAATGAACAGTAGCTACTGAGATCTCCAGTCAGAGTGTATTGTTATTCAGTATTTTTCAAAAGATGAATTAAAATTGTCTTCTGTATTTCCCATTCATCCACTGCCTCCAGCAATATTGTTTTCCATTTAATTGGTAAGATAAGATGCCAAAGGTTTTTAGATAAACAGGTAGCCTTTACTCTAAATGATGCTTTAAATCTGAGCTGGTAGCTTGTATATTAAAATACCAGTGACATCACATTTAGTTAATAGGTAGGAAAGTTTAAGGATGATTTGAGTGTGAGTAAACTTTCCTAGCTATTAATTATTTTTTTCACAATGTTACAAATGTCAAATATGAAACCTTAAGCTACAGTGCTGCTTTCTAATGCAATATGTTCCCCTTGTGACTGCAAGTATGGGATAAAAGGATTTGCTTTTCATCATAGGCCAAATTAAATTTTAATTGCCTGTGAAAATACAAATGTCAAAAGCAAATCTTCAAGCTGAGATTATGATCCTTTGTCACAGATGTTATGTCCCCATTTAAAAGTAAAATAAGTGTTTTCTTCACTTGAAGTATGTTTTCCACAGAATATCCTAAAGTTCTAGTTCAAAACACTGGGCTGTGATACGTATGTGATGTGTGTTGTTGACAGTAGAGGATAATGACAATTTCTGTATGATATCAGCAACTGTTATGCTTTACATGTCAGGTTTTTGATGTCTTATCAGCATGTCAGGACATCAATGGAACACAAGGTATAGCTGGTTAAATGACACAGCGTGACAGGGACAGTGTGCATAGAGCCCCTGAGCAACAGGAGGCAAAGGAGAACTTTCTTAGTAGATATAAATTAATGAAACTGCAGTGTCCTTACTGCTGAATTAAGGAATGGACTCAATTTTTTTGCTTAATTATAATTGTTACTTATTTCCTCTTAACTCAAGCTGTCTAAATCAGAAATTCTGGTTCAAAACCACCAGTTTTACAGGCTGATCTGCCTGAGCTGTTGGTGTGTGCTGGGAGCCCAAAGCCTGCCCTGGGTGAGCCCGGCGTGGGCACAGGGGAGGGGATCCTGCCCCTCTGCCCTCAGGTGAGAGCCACCTGCAGAGCTGGCACAGCCCTGGCACAGCCCAGTAAGGACCTGGAGCTGCTGCAGAGCCCAGAGGAGGCACCAGGATGATCCCAGGGATGGAGCAGCTGTGCTGGGAGGAAAGGCTGGCAGAGCTGGCATTGTTCAGCTGCAGAGGAGAAGCTTTGGGCTGAGCTCAGGGTGGCCTTGCAGGGCCTGAGGGAGCTGCAGGAAAGATGGAGAGAGACAATTGCCAAGGGCTGGAGGGCCAGGCCCCAGGGAATGGCTGGCAGTGGCAGAGGGCAGGGCTGGCTGGGATGTGGGGCAGGAATTGTTCCCTGGCAGGGTGGGCAGGCCCTGGCACAGGGTGCCCAGAGCAGCTGTGGCTGCCCCTGGATCCCTGGCAGTGCCCAAGGCCAGGGTGGACCTTGGGGCTTGGAGCAGCCTGGGACACTGCAAGGTGTCCCTGCCATGGCTGGGGTGGGGATGGTTGAGCTTTCAGATCCCTCCAAGCCCAAACATTCTGTGATTCTCCATAAGATACAGCTCAGTCGTTCTTTCATACCAGAAACTGCTGGTTCATTATGATCCCACCAAGAAAGTCACCTGAATATTGTATTTAAAATGCTATTTTCTCGAGGTAAAGAACAAGAGAACAGAGATTAACTTAGACCCTTACAGGTACTGGGCATTCCTGATCTAGCACTGAACAAGGCTTCATTCAGGCCACAGCCTTCTCTGCAGACTCTGATTGTGAAGGGGATCTGTTTTTCCCCTCTTCAGAGATTGGATGTGGATTTTCTTGATAGGAAAGCACTCATTTATGTTTTGTTCTTTCACATAACAATCATGATCACATAACTATTTGCTGAAGTCTGGTGAAGGCAAAAGCTACAGGATGTGTTATTGCTGTAACACTGAGAGCAATGCACAGAGACTCCTGTATTATAGCTGACCCTTGCTGTGCACTGCTCTTTGGATTGGGATCACTACAACAGCTATGACTTTTATGAATGGAAGAAAATAGAGAATATTATTTTCAAGTCTTTGGAAAAACGGACATGAACATAACAATTTTGTTTCATTCAATTATCATTCAAATATGGCATGTAATTGTAAAACTTATGGAACTATGAAAGTGGAAATTTATAATGATGCAGTCTTAATTTTATTAATTTAATCCATAAAGAAGATATTACACCAAGACAGACATCAAATTAAAACTCTCAGACTCTAATTAGCTTTAGAAGTCTCTTATGTCTAATTTATATGGCTGTCATAATTAATTTAAATACTGACTTCAACCTGGTCATGATGCAGAAAACTCCATTCAGTGGCAGTCACTAAAGAAGTATTAAGTTGGATCTTATTTTTTGACTATGCTTTAATTTACTGTACTATGTCCAGCTGGCTTACATGAATTGGACAATATTAAGGTACTTTATAGGAGAAAGATCTTGAAAAGTGGACCACACCACAGACTATTAGGATTGCTTGGCCAGTCATGCAGAAGGAATGTATTGAAGAAGAGAATAAAATTTCCTAAATGTCCTTTGGATGACACCATGAAGTCATCCTTTTTTAACTTGTAAAGATACATTTGTGCTTTTTTCTGTTTAAAGGGATGCAGGAGCAGAGTGTCAGTGTCTGTGGACTGATTCAGTAAAGGATCATAGAAACTTGTTTGGAATTACCAGGATCAGATGCTGTATAGTGCTTAAAGCTCTCTTAAAGTGCAGAGTTCTTGTTCTGTGCATGCCCTAATGCATCAGATTCTGAGCAGTTCAGTGGCCATCATGCAAAAATTTAATCCAAGTTCTAGAATCCATTAATTATTCTTCCTCGTCTCCCAGTTCACCCTAGTTCAATAGGTATTCTCTGGCTAAGCCAGATTTGGCATAAAAAAGTTTATTTATGGGTTCTTTGTATTAATGGCTGGTGGAGGAATAAGTAGCAGCAGCAGCCACCTGTTAAATTCTCCAGTTAGGTAATTCTATAATGCAAGAAGTAGTAATGCAAGAAGTAGAATCATCACCCAGAAAATTGAAAATGGATGCTTTGTTTTATATTTAGTATTTGAACAACGCTCTCAGGGATGCACAGGATGGGACTGTTGGGGTGTCTGTGCAGGGACAGGAGCTGGGTCAATGATCCTTGTGGCTCTCTTCCAACTCAGGATATTTGGTGAAGTCAGGATGAGAAGGAAATTGGGGCTGCGTGCCCAGGGCCAGTGCAGCATTCAGGGGACAGCAGGGTGGGCAGAGCTTGTTTGAATAATGGTTACACCTGGTTAAGTGTCTACTGGTGAGCTCTGAGCACAGGAGCCTGGCTGTGCTCCTGAGACCTGTCTTAGTGGCTCCAGCTTGGCTTTGTGTTGGCTTCTTGCTGTCTCTTACCTTTGTGTATGTTCCTGGAGGTGTGTGCCATCAACAGCAATCTTCTTCTCAATGGAATTTTATTGAAATAAACATATGGGAGTATGTTCCTTAAAAGTTTTAGGTAGATAGACATAGAATTCTGTTGTACTTAAATCTAGTCAGAGATTTGAGGCTTTGAAATTTGCAACACAATACAACCTGGTTAATTTAGCCCTTAAAGAGTCCTGTTAGGCTGCCTTAAATTCCACCCTCAACTGATGATAAAGCTGCATTAAGTATCTCCAGCTACTTCCAATTGGAAAAGTTAGGAAAAAATAATTGATAAATTATTGCTTTGCTGGTTGTTAGATACTCTATAAGTAGCTGTCGAATTTTTTAGCAGTTTTAGAATGCTTTCCCTTAGCTTATATAATCTTTAAAATATTGTCAAGGTGAAGTTGAGGCAAGTGTTTGGAAATTTAGGTTTATACTTTCATTAGGATACTTATCTGCATCCTGGTTTCTTCTTTCTGGTTCACCAGAAAGCAAGAATCAAATCCATCTGGTCTGACCTTATTACAATCTTTCTAAAATGTATGAATCTTTAAAAACTGGAAAAATCCTTTTATTCCTGTGCTTAAATGGAAAAAAACCCAAAACCATCCTCTCATTTTGAAAGTGTCTGTATAACAGTGGATTAGGTAATTGTGTGAAAATGAGTTTAGAAAAGCCAAGACAACATAAAGACAGCCATATAAGACTAATTATCACTTCTTTGGCGTATGATAGCTTTCACATTTTTCCACTGAAACTATGGCTACTAAGCATCAGAATAAAAGGGAAGGGAAAAACAACTGCAGAAGCATGTAAAAGCTGTATTCTCCTTGCTAGATGCAATAAAGAGCTGGCACATGAGGAGCCATTCATCACAGAAATGAATGGACTAATTTGTTAAACTTATTTCGCAGATGTGAAAAGAAGTTTAACTGTCTTCATTTAAGTTTATATAGGCTTTTTCAACTTCCTTTGTTTTCACTGAAATTGCTTCCCTTCAGACTGGGGGGGGGGGAACCCACCACATTTATTTTTATATCTATTGCAGCTGACTTGGTATTTGATGGAATAGTTGATTTGGATCAATTTATGGTGACACAACATCTGACTTAAGTTGAGAGGGGAAGGTGATTTTGTTGGTGCCTGGTAATTCAGGTAACATGACAAAAACTCTGTCCCTAACAACTGGTGAGAATGCAAATTGACTCGTTAAATCTCTCTATCTAGTTAATAGTCTTTACTGTTAGTTGGCAGATTCTTTAAGTATTTGTAAATATGGACAAGCTTATTCCCAGTATGAAATGTGATTTTTTTTTTTCCTTATCCACATTACCTTGAATGTGGTAAGAAAATACCTTGAGTGAAGGAAAAAACTTCACAATTTTTAAAATTTTGTTTTAGGGGATATCAGTGACCAAGTTCATGCTGTTGTCAGAAACATTTAAAAAATACTTTTTCCCTATATGGAGGCTTCCTTTTGGCCAAGTCAGTGTGACATATTTCCCTCTCACCTATAGCTGTCTTTTAGAGAGGGCAAAGAAAAGCTTAAATTATCTTGTCTTCTAGGAAAGAGCCATGCTGCTTCCCTCATCTCTCTGATTTAACATTCATGCTTCTTCATGGCTGTCTTAAAATGCTTTTCAAGTCTAGTTCAAATCATATTTTTCCTACACCTTTTAATCTATTATTGCCAGTCAGTCAGCTTATACCTCTGCCAAGCTGAGCTCACTCTCCAAGTCTCACAACTCATTCCAAATGTCAAGAACCTTTCCCTAGAACAAGTCTGTTATGCTTCAAACAAAATAAAAACATTGCCATCCTCTTATTTTTTCAAGAGCTCCACAGAGAAATTCAAAATGTTTACTGGGGAAATGAGCTATGACCTATAATGAGTCTGGTATTTCCCCTTTAGTTATCCAGGGGAAGCATGGAAAGATTTGCATCAGGAGGAAAAGCCCAACATCAGAAAAAAATTCTACAGGAATTCAGGGTATGATTTTCTTACAGAATGCTGGGGGCACAAATCCTAATTCAAGAAATTGATATTTATCAATTATTGTAGATTCAGGTGAGGAGCTCATTCAAGCTGGTGGAGGACTCATGGAACCAGTGAGGTTGGAGGAGCCCCCCAAGGCCATGCAGTCCCAGCTGTGCCTGATCCCCACCTTGTCCCCAGCCCAGAGCCCTCAGTGCCACCTCCAGCCCTTCCTGGGACACCTCCAGCCATGGGCACTGCAAAGCTCCCTGGGCAGCCCCTGCCAAGGCCTGAGCCCCCTTTCCATGCAGAAATTCCTGCTGCTGCCCAAGCTGAGCCTCCCCTGTGCCAGCCTGAGGCCGTTCCCTCTGCTCCTGTCCCTGTTCCCTGGGAGCAGAGCCCGACCCCCCCGGCTGTCCCCTCCTGGCAGGGACTTGTGCAGAGCCACAAGGGCCCCCCTGAGCCTCCTTTGCTCCAGGCTGAGCCCCTTTCCCAGCTCCCTCAAGCCCTCTCCTGGCCTTTCCCAGCAGCTTCCCAGCCCCTCTGCCCCAGCCTGGTTCCATGGGGTTGGGGTGAGCCCAGGGCAGGAGCTGGCACTGGGCCCTGCTGTCCCTCAGCCCATGGCTCCAGCCTGCCCAGATCCCTCTGTGGAGCCTTCCTGCCCTCCAGGAGATCCACACTCTCACCCCACCTGATGTTATCTGCAGGATGTCTGAGGGTGTCCTCAATCCTTCATCCAGATCATCCATAAAGATACGGAACAGGACGGGGTGCAGTGGTGGTCCCTGGAGAACCTCACTGGCTGCCAGCAGCATGTGGAACCACCCCACCATCAGTGCTGTAATTATAATGGAATTTCCCCAGCATATGTGCAGTAAGGCTCAGGTTCCTAGAGCACAGCAGGCAGTGAGAGTCACAAAGTGCTCTGGGGACGTATTTTTCCCACCATAAGAGCAGAAGTGCGTATGCTTCTTTGTAGTTGCTGGAAACATGAGGGATGTTCTGAGTAACTTAACAGTGGGAGGGATAAAGGAGACAAACTATGACTATTGCAGTTAGCAGAGGAGTGAAATTTGAAATGCTGATGGTAAATAAATGAATCAATAGAAAGTAATGAACCTTGTTAATTTATTCCTACAACACGATTTCATAATCTTTTATGTTTTAGTCCTAAAGTGCACAGAAACCTGCAGCTCATTATTTTATCACTGATTCAACCTCTCAGGACTATTGGTATTTCAGAGTTGGTACTTCAATCACACAGTGAAATGCTGTAGGTAGCACATATAAAATTCTTATGGTGTGCAGTGGAACTGGCAGCCTGCATTGTTACACTTGTCATGATGTACATGAGAAGCATTCTGTGCAGGATCATGGGGGGTCATGGCATTTGCAACCAAAAAAAGAAACTGGAGAAAAGAATGAAACCCCACATGTAAAAGCTCTTAGAGGAAAGAAGTTTTGCAAGTCTCCATGAAGCCATTGTAACTAAGGTCTAAAATTAGCATTAAAGATAATAATGTAAATGCAAGTCTCTAGTGCTTATTCAGGGAATTAAAAAAGGATGTATTAATATCTATAGCCAGCTGCTGCCATGCATAGTCCAGGCACACTTTTGAATTTAGTTTTTTTTTTTAATTGCTTATTAATTTAAAGAGATGTAAATTAAGTGTTTAGCCTGTACTTTTATAACAGTTATAGATAAGGTATAATAAGGGCAGAGAAATGCCCTACAGAGAAAACTGGTGGGAAAAAGGATGGACTTCAGTGGCTGGGGCTAAACCTGCCTCACCATGGCAGCTCTTAGATACAGGTAAGATCAAAAAATTGAAAGGCTATTCTTTCTGTGTCAGTAGTTTGATAACCTGCCGAAAGGGCAGTGATTTTTAGCACAGAACTTCATTTAAGATCATATAGAAGCTGTGGCTGCTCCTGGATTCCTGGAAGCATGCAAGGTCAGGCTGGATGGGGCTTGGAGCAGCCTGGAATGGTGGAAGGAGTCCCTGCACATGGCAGGGGTGGCACTGGGTAGGCCTTAAGCTCCCTTCCAGCCCAAACTCTTCTGTGATTCTGGCAATTTCCCTCACTTCTATCCAAGGAGACATTTTAGAAATGCTGTAGAAGAGACACACTTTTTTTCAGCCAAATTTGTCTACCTGTAGCACTTCAGAAAAGCACTGCAGTGTTGCGAATCCATTAGGAGTGCTAAGGAATAGGAAATAATTTTACATTGCCTCAGGTTGAAACATCTGGTTCAAGTGCAAATTGCATTTGTATTGTCTTATAGCTCCCAGGAGCACTCCAAGGGGGAGGGGAAGGTCTGGCACACTTTTCCTAAAATTCATTTCGATTTTGAGTTTTTCCAGAGCAGTTCTGAGTTCACAGCTCCTCTCCACAGTCTGCTGCACTGCCTGGAGGGTTTTGTTTTTGAAAGCTTTTTTTGCAGCCGCCTTTAGCTGTGAGCGTGACCCGCGGTGCTGCTCCCCTTGTCTGCTTTGGCAGGATCTGGAGATGTCTGGCTTGTGCAGTTGTCTGCTGTCCCTCACCCAGCTCATGCCTTGTCAGTTCACTGACAAGACACGGGTGCTTTGCTAAATTCATCAGAAACATGTATGAATGCTGTAGACTCAAAAAGCTCCTTCTTAAAAAAAAAACCCTCAAAAAACAACAAGAGTCAATCCAGTGTTTTTGAGAATCCAGTAAATTTGAGAGCAATGATTCAGTAATGTTTTTTTTCTTGTGGCACTACTTGTCTACCTCCTAAATTGCAGTAATAGATAATTATTGCTCTGGTCCCTTGCAAAGATTTCTATCTTTCAAAAAGAGAAAAGCAATTAAATGTGTTGTCACTTTTTCTTCATTACTTAAGTAGACTATGACTATTTACTTAAAAAAACTCACAAACCTATTTTTAACTAACAACTTTGTTGATTTGGTTTTAGGTCAGTATTGGACAATTTTTTTAAGAGGGTATTTTTAAAAGTAAGAACAAAATCATGCTTAGAGGCATATCTTGCAGGTCTTCTAGGTTAATAGTTAATATTTCCAGCTTAATTAAAAATTTTCATTGTCTGGTTAAAGTGTAGGGATTCAATTTTTTTTTTTTTTAAACGTTATTGTAACTTGATATTCCCCAAATGTATTTTGTTTTATTAAATGAATTTTTCCCTAGATTTCAATCAAAATATGAAGATATAGGGAATCAAACACCACTAATAAAGACCTAGATCTGTACTCACATAAATAAAACTACATGAATTTAGGAAATGAACAAACCAGGATCAAAAAGTGCTTTCTCTTACAAAAATTTCAGTTTCTTATGGATGCTGTAAAGTATTCCCTAAGCCATGACCTATTACTATTAAATATCTTCCACTAGCATTACTTACCATAGGTTTTGGTTCTATCAAATATCATTTTTCACCCAATCTATAGCATCTGTATTTGGTTTATATATATTTATATATATGTATCTTTGTTGTTGCTCTTTGCCTGGTGTGGATACCATCAGGGCTTCTCTTGTCATGGGCTGTTCATTAGGAACAATTATAATCTAATTCTTTTCATCAACATAATACTTGCACCAAAAAAAGAAAGCTAGAAAAAAGCAATCCCACAGATAGCCAAAATAGGCTTTTTCTGTGTAGCCCATTTTTAAAACCCCAACAAAATGAGGTTGTCTTTGAATATTACTGACAAATGATGATTACTGTGAATTATCTCCTTATGCCTATCAGACTTAGAGAATCAAAAGAGAGATAATTTACAGTTTAAGAATATAATGCTCAATTCCCTTTGGAATGCTTCAGAAATTAAAGAAATTAAGAATTAATATAAGAATCAAGTAGAGATAGAAAGGAGTGGTTAAAAATGCTTAAGTAGCTTAAAATGATCTTACATATGCTTTGCTATATGGGTAGACCTGCATGAGGTTTTTTGGGTGTGCATTTTCTTGGGTGCATTTTTAGTTTTTTAACAAATATTTTTGAGGGTTTTTTTTTTTT
>WEIU01022670.1:130678-148252 GCA_013389925.1 Aegithalos caudatus
TTTTGCTGTCTTTTACACATGTCTCTGGACTCTAAAATGTTCATGCTGATGTTTCAATAGCTGCTGGTTCTCACTGATTTGAATTCTGTGACCCTCTGGTTTTATTTTAATGAATAGCCCATGGGCTGTGAGCAAACCATGTACTCCCAAACAAAACCACTCTTGCCATCTGGGAGGTCTTTTTATCTTATTGTAAAAACAGGTTCAGTAGGACTATAAATTTGTTTTCTGCCTGCAGTGTTCTTTTTGGCTTCAAATGGGAAAATGGCATTGTTGTTTAAGTAAAAATTAAGATTTAAATCAGTAGATGGTGCTATAATCTTAGTTTTAGCTTGTTAGTACAACAAATCTTGAGAGGCTTGCTGCATTATTTCTTTGCACCTTTGAAAAGGAGACTTATAAATATGTAATCAACATGATGCTATAATTATTTTACATGTTTGACATTTCAAATACTTTAATATGGTCTTTACTCAGAAGGCAATGCTATTTTTAGATTTAATTCTTGATGAGAATCTACTGGACAAGCAACTGGTGTGATTGTGAAGAAAATGCAGATTTGATTGTGCCCACTGTGGCTTTTTCCAGTGCCATGCATTGGGTTTGCTGTGCTTCCACCCAGCTTCCATCTCCCAGATGTTCCCTGGTGTGTGAGAGAAGGAAATCTGCAGTTTCCTGAGGCTGCTCATCTCCCTGGAACACAAGAGATCTCTGCATGCTCGCTTTGTCTCTCTCCTCTCCTTGTCTCAGAGGGGAAAGGGAAGAGGGTGATTTTGGAGGGTGTCTTTGGAGGTTTGACCCAGGTGCTTGTGCTCTTCAGAGGAGCAGCAAAAGTAGCCTGTTGTTCAGATGACCCTTTGGGAAGGGGAGGGTCTTTGTACCCCCCTCACTGTATGATGTGTGTGATCTCTCTTTAATGGCTAAACCCCAGAGATTTAAATATATGAAGCTGGAAGCAGTGGCTATGATAAGAGTTCAGCCACTAATTACAAATGGATTGAGAATTTAGGAAAGCCAGTGGCAAGCAGAGGCTGCATCTTGTAGGGAACTACCCTTTGATGACAGACTTATCCTGAGTGTCTACAATCTGTGTGGCATGAGAGCTGTAAAAGTCAGCACAGGTATCATCAAGGAATGGGGAATGTAAACGGAAAAACAAATATTCCTGGAGTCTTTCTGTTTCTAAAAGTGAAATTCATGCTTTCAGAGATTCATGGGGGAGCCTGAGCAGGTGCTGTGGGTGTGAATCCTTGCAACAGGGCTGGAAACCAACAGGACAAACTGGTCACTTTGTGCTGAGGTCGGGAAACTTTCTAGCATGTGTTTCTGCCGAATTTCAGTGTAACCACTTGGATAAATCTCTCTCCTTTCCTCATGTAACTTTGCATGAACCCTGCACTGCTCCAGCCCCTCTGCAGTCATGTATCAAGCAGAGAGCACAATTCCTGTTCTGCAGGTGATAGAGCTGTGGGAGCGTAGGGAATTAAACAAGGGTGCAGTTCCATAGCTGTGCTCCTGCATTGATGGCAGGTGGCATTAGGATGGAAAGAATTGGCTCCCACCTTGTTTTGCATTTCTTAGCCTCTTTCTTTGTCTTAACAGACTTGGCCCTTTCAAGGAGGGGTGACAGTGATAATTTCTGTAAGCCTCTTTCAAATAAGACTCAGGGCATGAAAACTTTCATATTAATAGCAAACATTAAATTTCACATGTCCTGGTTGGTGACACAAAAATATGTGAGTTATTTATACTGGTATAGTGAGAATACTTGAAAAGCAATTTTAATGGAAGAATTACTGTAATTTAACACATATTGTTCCCATTTTAGAACTATCCACACTTTGTGTTTTTCTCAAAAACTAACAAACAAAACAACAAGAAAAAACCCCCTAAAAACAACCAAAACAAAGAACAACAAACAAACAAACAAAAACCCCACAAAACCCAAAAAAGCCCCAACCCAACTACCCCAAACTAACCAAGCAACAACAACAAAAAAAGGCACTAAGTGCTATGTTCTGGAATGCCATATTTCCTAATGTAAGTTTTGGGTAAAGGATTACATATACCAATCTTTGCTGGTGTGTAGAGCACACCTGGAGTATTGTGTCTAGCCCTGGGCTCCCAGACACAGGAGGGACATGGAACTGCTTGAGCAGTTCCAGAGGAGGCACCAGGATGATCCCAGGGATGGAGCAGCTGTGCTGGGAGGAAAGGCTGGCAGAGCTGGCATTGTTCAGCTGCAGAGGAGAAGCTTTGGGCTGAGCTCAGGGTGGCCTTGCAGGGCCTGAGGGAGCTGCAGGAAAGATGGAGAGAGACAATTGCCAAGGGCTGGAGGGCCAGGCCCCAGGGAATGGCTGGCAGTGGCAGAGGGCAGGGCTGGCTGGGATGTGGGGCAGGAATTGTTCCCTGGCAGGGTGGGCAGGCCCTGGCACAGGGTGCCCAGAGCAGCTGTGGCTGCCCCTGGATCCCTGGCAGTGCCCAAGGCCAGCTTGGACCTTGGGGCTTGGAGCAGCCTGGGACACTGCAAGGTGTCCCTGCCATGGCTGGGGATAAAATGAAAACCATTCCAACCTGAACCATTCTATGATTCTACGTCAAAACTATTTTCACTCCTCTTTGAAGAACACATAGGAATGTTGAACAGTTCAAAGGAAAAGATCAGTCTGGTCCTTCAGCACAGTGGCTGTGTGCTGGATCAAGGACTGCAGCTTAGAGACCCTGATTTGTGACAGCCCTACCTGTGACAGCAGCCACAAGGACACTGAACAGTTCCTAGTACGTTTGATTATTAAAACATTGGCATTCTTATGCTAAGATGTGAATAGCTGTGAATGCAGAATCATTTTAACTGTGGGGGAGCCTTAATACAGCTCCTAAATGGGCACTGAAGATCTTATCAAGTGTATGTGGAGTCTCATCTGCACCACGTAATTGCTGCAAAGACTCAGGAGGGCCCCAAAGCCAGCACACATTATGAAGTACAAGATATTTTTTCTCAGGAACATCTTCACTTGTGGGAGGATCCTGAAGGGAGCATGTGACTTACACTGATTTTTGCTAAGGAAACAGAGGCTATAGATGCAGCACAAATGCGATATAAATGCTAACCTGTGAAGGCTAATGGTATGAAATTTGTATTTTGTTTTATTTTATGTTGCTGATAGTTATTTCTTTTATGAGAGTTCCAGATTGCTCCCAAGCAAAGATACATTGCAATAACACACAAGTACATTGTATTGTTAGGAAGTGGCTCATTATAACCTCATCTTATCGTATAAACCACCAGCTCAGGGATGCATTAAAGCACTTAAAATGTGCCTTATGGGTCTGCACAAGAAACAGATTAATGCTTGTGAAATCATATTTTAATTTTTAAATATTCTTTCAAGATGAAAGGAATCCTCTTAGTGCCATGGGTAAGCAATATTTTAAATCTGTGTGATTGTAATGTGGTTATTAATTTAATGTATTATTCTCATACAAAAACACATATTACCCTGGGTCTGGTTTAAAGTGACAATATTGCAGGCACTGAGCATTCCTTTTCTGAGCAAATACAGCAACACAGTCAATCAAAGCCAGGCAATTAGTTTGGTTTACTTTTATGCAGCAATATACATCCAAATGCACTGGAAAGCAGTTAATTGTTCTTAATATCATTGTATTTCATGTGACATGGCCAAATGTAAAAAAACCTTTATACACTGGGGGGAAAAAAGACAGATAAGCATGAAACCTCTGAGATCATTGATGTAGCTATACAATATCTCTCTCCACTGTGAAAACAAAAGGAGACTCCTGAAATACATTATCCTACTTAGAAATGAAATTAAAAATTTAAATTAGCAGTAGGTGCTTCTAAATTCTTTTTATCTCCAGAATTATCACTTTTGAATTGGAATAGAGAGTACCAGGCACTAGAGCCCAAAATTCAGTATTTCTTCTATGCTGCTGCAGATAGACAATTAATGCCTCAATTTATTCCAAAGGATAAAGGACAGGAAAAAAAAATCAAAACAATTGAAAAAAAATCCTAAGAAACCCAATCTTGCAGGAACTTGTAAATGGTTTGCAAATGGTTCAGAGAAAAAAACAGCTCAACTTCAAAAATTTGTAAGAGTTGCAGCTGTTGCCAGGTAAGCAGTCTTTTGTGAATTATCCATGGAAAGGTATGGCCTCAGTTGTCCATAGCTGTAGGGAAGAATATAATTATAGAGAAGATAATATTAAATCCAGAATTAATCTTGCCAGTTAATCCCAGGAATATAAGAACCCGAGTTCCTTGATTGTATGTTGTTGATGCTGATCAGGATCTTGTTGATCCTGGTTTGTCCTTCTGTTGAACTTCAGGCAAGGAATTGCAGTTGAAGTGAACAATCAATCTTGTGAAGGTGCTACTGAAATTGAAATAAATGTAAGTGATACTTAAACATAATAAAAATTCTCTGTTCCTTCTTCATATTGTCAGCTGGCACTCATGAGGGAAATGTTTACTGTACAAACAGCAACTTGTTTACCAGTATTTTATAGCTGAACCACTTCTGTTAGGAAAGAGCAAAAACAAATACTTCTAGTATTGAGGAAGCTCTTTAGTCTCAAATTCCTGCTGAATATGAGTGAGAATTTATTTTTTAATTTTTCTTTTTTCTTTCTGTGAAAGACTACAAGAATCTAATTTTCAACTTAGACTTTACATCTTCATCTTCAAGGAACGATTTAGAATGGCATTACTATGAGAAAAGATCCGTCAGGTTTTTGTGTGTGCCCTCCCACAAACCTCCCTCTCCCTTTCCATGGTCTCTGGGCAATGGGAATTGTCCTGTGATAAGGGCCCCAGGTGGGAATTGCAGGAGGAACTCTCTGGGTACTTGATTGGTTTAGCTCCCTTTAATTCTCTTGCTGACAATTTTATGCAAGGTGACAGATTTCTGTAAGGAGCCAAAGAAAGAAATTATTGGGATCTCACATCTCTAAAAATAAAGGAAATATTAATGGATCAGTGTAAAGAGTGAGGAATTAAGATCATTAGAATAAGCAGAGCCTGAATTCCATGTTTCCTCATTCACATCATTAAAGGAGAGCACTGTAACACTCCTGACAAAAATATTTGCTCTGCTTGTCCTTCCACACCTTTTTCAGACTAGATTTTATTCTAGGAGAAGCTTTACGTGTGGAAGTATGAACACAGTATGTGAAAGGGATGGGAGAAAGGATTTCCTGTTCCTTTTGTTTTGAAAAATTTTAAGCTTTTTATTTAAATAATCACTGAATTCCTTTAGAAGTGTGACAAACTTCAGCAATTTACATCTATTTTCCTAAATTGCTGTGTCATTTAAAGCTCTTCATGTTATTAGTTTACACAAAAAAAGCCTCTCTCCTCTTATAGATTCTTTCTATCATAGGCTAAAGGCATAACCAGAGTAATTACACATTACAGGATTGTTAGAGTATTCACACATAGCACATAACACATAACAGCTTATTAATGCCTGTGGATGTTCAAAATTGAATGACTTCTGCTCTGAAATAGTTCAGGATTGAGATATTTGATCTACATTATAATAGATTTTTTTTGTTTGTTTTCAAGTCATATAAAGGAAATACAAGAGGTTCATTAAAATTTTTAAACAAATTCTTTAAAAAAATATTATTATCTTAGCATAGTCTATTCTCTCCTTATTCAGTTCAAAACATTAGAAAAAGTAAAATCTCTACCTGTACTTGTGGTGATTTGAGAAGTATTTTTTTCTTTTGTCTAAACTAAAAGTAAATAAATAATACCTGGCTATGATATAGCAGATATTTTAGCTGCTCCCAGTGCACATTGAGCAGAAGCTGATTGTCATTACCCCTTTTAGAGATGAAAAATCTTCATCCAAGGGTCTGTTTGAACATCAGAAGGTACATTTATCTCCACAGCCTGGTTCTCCAGGAGCTGAGCTTTGTTGCTGATTACTTTGAGCATCGAAGTCATTCAGGGAAGCTCTCAGTATCTTCTTGATTAAACTTCCCCATTGGTGAAAAACAGAAGGTTTATTGTTAGGAAATTTCAACATCTTCTGTCACAAGCGTGAAAATGGAATTCTAATAAATGTGTGAAATTGTGGAAAAATACATATAAATTGGTGTTATTATGCAAATGCTTCATCACTTCTTACAGTGTCATGAGACAGTGAGGAAATTGGATGTAAGAGTCCCTAAAGTGTTTTTGGTGGTAGTGTGGCAGTGCCCAAATCCTGTTAAGAGCTGCTCAGTGCACAACAGACTGACATGTCAAACTCTGGGCTCTCAGCATTCCTGGCCTCAGTCTGTCAGGGGGGGTGAGTGCTGAGGAATAATCTGAAGCTGGATATCCCCCAAACACAGCATTTTGAGAGATAGAGTCCACATTTCTAGTGCTGGACTGTCACAGGCAATAAGATTGGGCTGAAGGGAAGAACTGCCTGTGATGCCAATCAGAGTTTCCAAAGCCTGAAGCCCTGCCTTCAAACTGATGTTCAAATTGGGGGAAGAGTTTTACTTTTACTGCATTTGTAATTTTTCTACATTTCTTTCTTGATTAAAAACCTTATTTTGCTAGTGTTTAATCAGTCACACCTTTTTAGCATTCTGTGCCTATGTTTCTGAGAATTTTTAAATGTTCTCAAAGTCTTAATTTAGGCAGTGAATGTGCTTGGATGCGTTGATCTGTGCTGAGGATTGAGGGAAATCATTGTAGGAGTACTGGAAAGTGCAGGGAGATCATCTACAGTCTCCATTCATTTGTGTCACTCATCAAAAGACACCAGAGGACTGCGTAGGAATTTCCTTCAGCTCCAATATCCATCCCTCAGGTGGAGTTTTTAGTAAATGCAGCTCCTCAGAAATCAGTTCAATAATTATTTCTGCACATTGATTTTAATTTCTCTATTAACACCATCATTCTTGCAGGAAATCTAACTGGCTTCCATTGCAAAATAAAAGATGAATAGGTAAATGCTTGTCTATTCCAAGTGATGTATATTTGTTGAAGTCAGTTTATAATAGGGGAGAACAGAATTTCTCTCATTTAGTGTATGGATTACAGTAAATAATTCACTTATTTGCCACTAAGATGTCCACAGTATAAACAAAATTAGAAGAAGAAAGAAAAGGCTTGGTAGTATGTCACAGAGCAGCTAAGCAGTCATACTCTTGAATTATTCATATAGCTTATGTAAAGATGGAACCTGGAAAATGGAAAAGAAAAGGCTATTATTTATTTATTCTACTGAAGAGTAGCACATGCAAGTGGAAGTACAAGTGGGGTCAGAATTGTAGTTCTATCATCTTTTCTTTGTGTTTTAAAATAAATAAAATTAAACTTACAAATCAAATGTATTGAACATACTTAAAATTCGATAAGAAATATTCTGTTAAAAATTCTGATGAAGTTTCTGTAAATATCTCAATTACACTGATGGGGTATTGAGGCATTGTTTTGGTTTTCTTTGTATCTCTTATAAGGCCAGGAAATGCAGCTGCCATGCTGTCTGACCATTTTCTGAACATATATATTTTTACAAAATGTGTTAGTGTATATTGTATTTTTCTATCTCTCTAAAATATTGACATTGTGGCAAGTGGCTTCTTGTGGTTAAAGAATCTTGATGTGAATTTCTCCTATGCTGAGGATCCAGAGCTGGACAAACACTCCAGAGGTGCCTCCAGGGCTGGGCACAGGGGCAGGATCACCCCTGACCTGCTCCAAGGCTCTTCCCACACCCCAGGGCACCCTTGGCCTCCTTACCCCAGGACTCTGCAGGCTCAGGGACAGCTCCGTGTCCCCAGCACCCCCAGGACACTGCAGGCTCAGGGACAGCTCTGTGTCCCCAGAGCCCCCAGCTCCTTCCCCACAGAGCTGCTCCAGGAGGTTCCCCAGCCTGTGCTGGTGCTGGGCTCATTCCTGCATTTGCCTTGGCTGAACTTCAGATGGATTTTCCCTGCCCATGTCTCCCAGCTGTTGAGGCCCCTGAAGGGCTGCACAGCACTTGGGGGTCAGCCACTCCCCCCAGATTTGTGTCACCAGTGAATTTGCTGAGGAGGCACCAAGCCCTTTATCCCACCACTGATGAATAAGTTAAACAATGCTGGGTCTATTATTGAACATTGGGGGACACCTCTAGTGATGGGGATCTGCTGTTTAATGTCATTGCTAAGGCTGCAGATGAAGTTTTTTCTCTGCGTTTTTCCTGTATACATATATTTTACTCTTAAATAATGAAGGTTGGAGAGGAAGAATTTCAGGAGACAGGTAAAGCAAGATTTAAGTTTCCAGTGTGATCTTTCTTCTGAATAAATGTTTGACAAAATCTGTGGTTCATTCACTTCTAGATGTGACTGGATTGCCTGTGTGTTTCTGAGCCTAATAAGAGATTGATGAAAGGATCCTTTCACCAGCTCTCCCTCAGGATGGAGTATTTTATGCCTCTTAGTGCAGAGGTCCTGTATTTGACCCTTATTTCTCCTGACCTACTTGGGTCTCATTATTTCAGGAGTTTGTAAGGATAGGTGTTTCACTCCTTGAGTGGTAGGAGGGAGTCAGGCTACAAATAATCTAAATCAGGAGAGTTGTGCCCAGTGAAAATGAGGATATTTGTTTCAGTATGTTATGGGGTTGTACCTGTGTGGTTGGAAGAGAGTGCCTTTATTATCTGTCTTTTAAGGAGAATTCTTCAGCTGCTCTTCTAGGCTGCGAGCAATAAAATCAGTAACGCAATGGCTGGTGACACAAAAAAATGTGGTGTCAGCTTCTCTTGAGCATCAGGATTGGTTGGATTTAAGAATTTTAATTTGCTTATTTATTTTCTTCTTTTGATCTATTTTTAATTAACAAAGGTAGCTTTGTCCAAGTGCTTAATCAGAGACTTCTTTGGTATTTTATTCTCCCTTCAACCTATCCCTCACTTCAGCTTGTCCTGTGCAGAGACTATCAGTGCTCATGATTTGTTTTCTGTTCCTATTATTTATTTCAAAATGATACATTAAATGTGCAATTCACACGTGTATATTTTGTATTTTTCCTGTCCCTTTTGTCTAGTTGCTAAAGGGCTCTGTCAGCAGAAATATGATGGATAGAGGAGATAGATCCATGCACTGTTACTAATGGTGTAAATGTTACACTATTTTGTCAACAGAGCTCTATTGTTGAGAGTAATTTCTCTCACTGTGTCAATATAGATGCCATGCTGTGTTGATATTAATGGATCTGCCAGGAAAGGCATTTAATTAATCAGTTCCCAGAATAAACTCTGTCAACTTTAATTTCCTAGCTCACAGTAATGTTTGGACCAGCATGGTGGGTCAGTCAACAAATGTTGTAGTTAGTTAGATTCATGTTGGAAAAGCCTTGGTTCAGGACCTCAAAATGGTGCTGAGGTCAGCCATTTGTTTCTTTCTTTCTGTGACTGTGTTTCAGCAGTCTGACAGCTCTGACATTTGTACAAGGAAAGAAAAGAGTGCTCTGCAGTGTTCCAACAGGCCAGAGCAGCCTTGGCCAGACTCTGAAGGAAAACTAGGAAGTGCATTCAGTCACCTGGAGATCAGGAAGCTTTGCTGTTCAGTGTAAAAGGACTGTTAATTGCAAATAAACATTGTATATACCTATTCCAGGGGGTGTGTGTGGTAGCTACATGCCTGTAAAGTATTTTTAATGCTTCTGTTTTCTTCCCAGAATTCTATATCTAAATTCTATATCTACTAAATTTGATCTTTTGTATCATGACAGCCAGATTAGTGGAATGGCATAAAGATGACATTCATGTACATTCATGACAGTCTTTATCATGCAAAGCATCCTATTTGTATTGTCAAGCGGGTGGAAACTACCTCATTATCCAAGCATGTTTTATTTTGGGTGTCAAATCTCCAGAAAATTGATATTTCTTGAGATAAGACTAGTATCTTAAATATTTGTCCTTGACATGTCTTTACCCTGCTTTACAATGATATATATTTTAGTGTAAGTTATACAAACACTATCTAGTCTTTTTAAACCCTTAGGATTTTAACATCTTGTCATTATCTCTTATATCTGGTTATTTACACTTGGATGTTGATGAATGGTTTTGCACTTTGTCATGGGTAACAGGACTTTTCTATTTGATTATCAGTTGGTTAGGCATGGTAACATCTAAGCTCTGACCAAATTCCTAGGGAACTGGGAAGTGGAAAAGAGGCTGGAAGCCAGTATGTTAATTTTATCATTTAACATTTTTACTCTTTTTGAAGGCTGTTTAATCCTGTGGTAAAGTATACATGCTTTAGGTTTGCCTTTATAACTTCTTTTAGAAGTAAAACAATCAGAATACCTGTCATGTTAGAATTTAGTTGAAAAGCAAAACCAAATTAACAAAAAATCTCCCCTCCAAAAACCCCAATTTTTAAAGTCTTATTTGGCTATTTGTAATATCAAAAGCCTTTTCCAGAGACTGCAAGTGACAAATTCTCTTACAAGTGCAGCAGTGGACATGCTCATGGAACCTGGGGTCATGACTGTTCTACTGAAATCTACTATAAAGTACATTTTACCCACAAAATGTAGTAATAAATGAAATTCTCTGTCTCTTGGCTTTTATTCCCTCCAACAAGTACATTATTTATTGACAGGAAAACTGAGCTAAATGCATTTTATCTGCAGAATTACAGATGGGCATTGTTAAATTGCAGTGTTTTTTTAGCAAATTGAATTAAAGGGCTCACCATCATTTGTATTGATGAAAAGTAATAAGAACTTTAATAAAACTGCTTTGTTACCAGAGTAAAGTAAGGTATTTCCTGAAAAATGTGTTTTATTGACAGAAGAGAAATACGATCTTGGAGGAAAGTGCAGGTCAACAGAGTATTGTGCAAACCTTGAAAATTCCTTATGGTGAAAAATTGCACCTCTAATTCTACTTCCACTCGTTAAAGCACTGTGTTGGATGTGATGATTTCACCTAACAAAAGGAGTTCCACAGACTCAGGTGACACTAATAGGTATCATTCCCTTGAAGCCACTGGACCAAGCTGGCTTAGAGTGGATAAATATTTGTCAAGTTGAGCTTACAAAGATCTAAAGTTTTGTATTTCTACAATAGCATATTCGTTGTGGTTTTTTTTGGAAGGTGAAGAGTGGTGTAGCAGACAGGGAGGAAAATATTACACTATGTCTGTGCCTCTGTGTGGTGTTAATATTTTGTTGTAGCTTAGTTTAATCCACCTCTAATTCTGAACTAGGATGATCTAATTATAACAACCTCAAAATTATTACACTAAAAGTAGGACACTAAAAATATATTGGATGACTCTTTTCTCATATAATCTATCGTGGAGGTTTAATATTGAATTCATATTTGCCCACTGTGTCTCAGCAAAGAGAGCACACTTTAGAATGGAATGAAAATCTCCAGCAGAAGTGCTGTACCACTATTACATTTTTCTTCAAATATGTATATCTAAGATATACATTCTCAGAACCATAAAAGGTGACTGTCCCAGTGTATTAGATAGAGATCCAACTCATGTATTAAAATAACAGCACTATTATAGGGTATTATAAGGTGGGTCATCTTGGGTCTCTTAATCTTTTGATTGCAGTTCTCTTGCATCCTTCAAGTCCTTCAGGGGCTTCATTGTTCTGCTTTCAGAAACCAGGACAAACGTGTTATAAAAGATCTTCAACTGGAAACACTGTGATGGAAACACTGTTAATGTAGTATGGAGTTGAAGATAAGGTGATGGAGAGTGTTGACAAAATATACTGTTGGAATTGAATGCTTGTGAATTCAATGTTTTTTGCGTTTCTGTTTCTAATGAAGTTCAAATTTTCATTTTACAAGCATCCATGGAATTATAGTAGTTAAGCTTGAAGCATTAGAAGAATTGTTCTGGGGAACTGGTGGAAACATAATACTTTTTTCAAGGAACTGTGCAATCTAATCTCACCTGGGCTACCAAGAGGTTTGTTGAGTATTGTTTAGTAGCCCCTTCACCCTTTGCAGAACAGAGGAGACTTCAAATGCAATGGAATTCCTTGCAGATAAAGGTACTTAAGAGTGTGGACTGAATTACTGGATGTGAGAATTGAAAACAGTTAGAAGTCACTTATGTGTTTAAAGTCACTTAAAGTGTTTAAATTTTACAACCACTATTGGACAGCCTCCTCAGTTAGAAAGCAAACTTTCCCTTGTTTATAAGTAGCAAAAACATTCCTTCTTAATTTTCAGATATCCCAACAGATTATATACTGCAGTATATTCTGTTCTATTAACATTTTTTATAACGCATTTAAGACTTGTAAGGGAATGTGGAAATGGCCAACAGGAAATGGGAGTCAAATGAAAATTCCATCAGATACTTCCTAAGTCTATTGCCTGTTGTGATCCCATCAGTAACAGTAGCAGTGCCTTTGGGGTGAAGTATTTAAGAATGAGGGGGGGAAAAAACCCAGCAGAAGTAACGCTGGAGAAAGGAGTGAGAACATGTGAGAGCAGCAGCTCTGCAGAGCTGCAAGGGAGGAGGGGCAGGAGCTGCTCCAGTGCTGGAGCTGAGGTTCCCCCAAGCCCAGGGTGCAGCCCGGGGAGAAGCAGCTGTGCCCCTGCAGCCCTCGGGGTCCAGGATGGATCAGAGATCCACTTGGAGCGCCCCACACCGGAGCAGGGGGTGCCCGAAGGAGGCTGTGACCCTGGGGAAGGGCTCAAGTGGGAGAAATTCATGTAGGATCACCTCCCGTGGGAGTGAACCCCACTGGGGAGCAGTGTGTGAGGAGTCATCCCCATGAGGAGAAGGAGCAGCAGAGGCACCGAGGGCAGAGCTTACCGCAGCCCCCATTCCCCATCCCCCTGTGCCACTGCGGGGAGGCAGAGAAATCCTGGGAAAGGCTGATCACAAGAAGGAAGAGTGAGTGGAAGGTGTTTTAAGATTTAGTTTTATTTCTTATTGTCCTTCAAGCCCTACCTCAAATGCTGGATTCAATTTTGGCTTCTTCATGGCAGGAGAGACCTTGAGGGGCTGGGGGTGTCCAGGGAAGGGAAGGGAGCTGGGGAAGGGAATGGAGGCCCAGGAGGGGCTGAGGGAGCTGGGAAAGGGGCTCAGCCTGGAGCAAAGGAGGCTCAGGGGGCCCTTGTGGCTCTGCACAAGTCCCTGCCAGGAGGGGACAGCCGGGGGGGTCGGGCTCTGCTCCCAGGGAACAGGGACAGGAGCAGAGGGAACGGCCTCAGGCTGTGCCAGGGGAGGTTTAGAATTGAACATTAGGAAACATTTCTCTATGGAAAGGGTGGTCAAGCATTGGAATGGGCTGACCAGGGAAGTGATGGGGTCACCATCCCTGGAGGTGTTCCAAAAACTTGTGGATGTAGCACCTGAGGACTTGGTTTAGTGGTGAGCATAGTGGTGCTGCTGGTTAACAGCTGGCCTTGATGATCTTGGAGGTCTTTTCCAACCTCGATGATTTTATGAGTCTGTGATTCTGCTGTGATTAGATTAAATTACTTTCCACCAAGCTGAGTCTATTTTCCTTGTGACAGTAACTGAGGAGTGATCTCCCCCCATCATTATTTTGACTCATGAGGCTTTAGGTATATTTTCTCTCCCCATCCAGCTGAGGAGGGCAGTGGCACCTGGCATTCAGTCAGAGACAACCCACTACAAGGAAAGTTCCTAGAGAATTAGAATTTTGTTTTTGTGTTTCATATAGTACTATAATACTGCAGAGTGAGCCATACAATTATTGTGTTATACTGGTTTTGTGAAAAGACTTAAGTCTGTAGAAAAAAGTCAGAGTTGCATTTAGATGCCATATTATGAAGCAATTAGTTTGAGTGATTAGAAAGTGAGAATAAATAGGTTTGTTAATGTGTGTCTTTGGAGGGAATACTTTGCTGTTGCGTATTTCAGTGGACATCCAAACAGCTACCCAAAACCTCCAAGTTTTAATACATAACAGCTTTCCAAAAGACTTGCTCAGTGTTGTGTCAAGACCAGAGTGGTAATGATGCCTCATGCTGCTACTAAGCAGTGGTTAAAGCCAGTATTTAAATGAACACATGAAGTTCTATTGAACATCAGCATCATGTGGATGGCAAGTTCCAAAAGCTGTCAGTGCACCAAAGCCTTCAGCAGCGCTCACCTCTGCAGGACCAGCTCTTACCTTTCTCTCAGAAAGGGAAATTAGAGTGATTATAAACCTTTAATCTTCTTTCATTCCTTAGAAATAAAAACATAAAGCCACAACAATTAAAAGTAGAAGTGGCTGAAAGCCATGATTATGCAAATCCCCTTAGATGTCATGTGAAAATATACCCAAACACTGCCAGAAATGGGAAGAGAGAGGATTCCAGGAGGAACCCAGAAAGGATTTCCATAGCCAGTAGTAGATAACATGATTGAGATAGAAACCAGCTGTGCTGCTGGGCTGCAGCTGGAATGGGGACAGGTGACAATGAAGGATGTTGGGCAAAGCTTTTTTTATAAGAAGAAATGAAGAGAGGGGTATCTAGAAGCCTAGAGAAGAGCATGTAAAGGCAGGAGCTAATGGAAAACAAAAGGAGAAAAAAATTAAATCATGCAAAAATTTTTTTTAAAAGGTAAAAAGGGAAAGGAACAAGAGATTTGTATAAGTACTATATCTTCAAATATACCTGAATGTAAAGAGGAAAGCATAAAGATAATTTTTTTTTTTTTTTTTTTTTTTTTTTTTTTTTTTTTTTTTTTAAATTTTAATTTCTCTAAAGCTATCCAAAACTCAGTTCCTGCTTTATGGAGTAGTAGCATATATCAGGATTCCAGTCTATCAGTACGATCTCTATATCCCTTTATATATACTTAGCCTCTATTCTCCAAATAATTTTTATCAATGAATTTTTCTTCCGCAAGACAGATACAGAACTATGTAAGATATAAATTAAAAGTGCCATTCTGCTGCTGTTCATGCTGTTTTGCAATCGTGTGAGTGGTGTGTATAAAGAATGGGAGCAATAATAACATGGAAAGCTGTATCCTGCACTCTAAAATAATGAGGAACCTGAATTCTGAAATTCATCCTTTGCAGAAGGCTCTTGGATCATGGTCCAGGCAAGGAGTCAAATTACTGGAAGAAAAGATCCTTCTATCACAGAAAAAAATTGAGAAATGAGGAGTAGTAAGAAGCAGGTTTGTTTTGAAAGAAGTGGAGTTGTTAAAGGCTGTATTTATCATGTTGTCATTGTTGTGTTTGTTGATATGATAGCATATGGGCCTGTCCTTTCATTTGTTATGGAAAATGATCCTGAGTTCATTATTCTGTATCTGCTTTGCTCCTAGGACTGGCATTTCAAGCAATGCTCTTGAATGTGTATGGTAGATCCATCTGCCACAGAAATTCCTGCCAGTCTTTCCCTTTCTCAGGTCTAGGTATCATTTTGCTGTGGTTTCAGATACTGTGCAAGAACAGCTTTCACAACTGCTCTCTAGATCTTGAGATACTGGGAGGACTCCTGGGCTATCCCATTGAGTACTTGAATATTCTCATATCAGAGTTAATAGATATTCCTGCATAAGTCTCTCCTTCATGGTGATAAAATGAATGTACTTTGAAACATATTAAATCTGAAAATTTGAGTGCTTTGCCAGTGTTCTTTTTATTGCAAGGTATCCCATTTTCATCTTCATAAAATTAAATGCTTACATGTACCATATAATTAAATTTAGGTCCAGCAGAGGATTTGATCTGTAAGTTTATTAACTTTTGGCTGCATTACTATTTAATTGCTTTGGAAGTTTTATCAGACTAAAATGTGTCCAGGATACATTTATCAATGAAAAAAAAGCAGAAATGTTGATATAAGGGGAATAGTAAAATTTAAACCCCAGATAATATCTATGCTTCACAGTAAGTTACAGATGGAGGGGGAAAATGAGTCTGCCTCTATTTCTGCTATTAAATCCTAACCACTGTTTCCAAAATGCCAGAGGTAAAAGAACCATAATTTTATTTTGCTGCCCAAGATTTTTACAACCTAATGCTGAGGGAAGTCGTATTTAAATTTTTTTTACATAAAACTAGAAACTTGATGTTTTTGACAGGAATAAATTTAATTTAATATAAATATGGAGAAACAAAAGTAAAAAATCATGCAATATTATTAAACACATTTTCTAAATTTATGTTCTGTGTATCACATGGTGCCCTGGAATCCTTTCATCATCTTTTTACTTTGGTGGTGTTCTCTAAGATGCTATGAATGAAGTTTTTCTTCTTTTTTAAAGTTATTCTTTCACTGATTTTGCTTCCATTAAAATTTGTTGTACTCTGGCTAATATTTTCCTACACAGATCTGGAATTGCTTTTAAAATGTACACTCTGGATGTATTTCTCCTTGACAATAATAGGGTTCTTGACCAAAATTTTATAAGTCTCACCACAGTCTTCCATCATTCAGTCCTAATAATAGTGTCTTCAAGGATGGAAAACTTAGCAAACTTTCCAGGTGTGCAGTAGAGCAAAAAACAGTCAGGATAGTCACACAGAGCAAGGTTTCATAGATAAATAAATACATAACTTGCCAATTCTGAAGCACATCTCAGAGTGTGTGCACACTTCTGCACGTGCTCAGGAGACTTCACAAGGAACTGATAAAAAGCATTTGAGGCAACCCTGCACATGATACAGTGTAATACAATGATTTCCACATAGAAATATTTAAGTTTTCATAACAGTGATATTAATTTCTTCCTGCATTTACATCTTTGTTTCTTGATGTTCTCTTTCATTTTTATTTTTTTTTTAATCTTTCTAATGCTGTAAACATTTTAGCTCTCAGCCATCCTGAGGCTAATATTGCTAAGTGCTCTGGGATGCCTTAGTAGATGATAACTCTTTAGAAGTGAAAGCTGTTATGATTGCTGTCATGTTTCTGATGTGGGGCTTATTTGCCCCTATTATAAAGCTACATACAGAACTCTACCGTTAACACTGACAGACTTTCTATTGCAAATCTCATTTTTAGACTTAAAGTGTAACTAAGAATATACTTTTGAGTTCTAGAACAAGTCATGTCAAACCTTGAGAACATAGTATAGAAAACTGGAAAAAAACCCCAAAAAATCAGTTACTGAGGGGCAGAGGTTTAACTGGGAGGAGTGGCTGACCCCCAAGTGCTGTGCAGCCCTTCAGGGGCCTCAACAGCTGGGAGAGATGGGCAGGGAAAATCCATCTGAAGTTCAGCCAAGGCAAATGCAGGAACGAGCCCAGCACCAGCACAGGCTGGGGAACCTCCTGGAGCAGCTCTGTGGGGAAGGAGCTGGGGGTGCTGGGGACACGGAGCTGTCCCTGAGCCTGCAGTGTCCTGGGGCCAAGGAGGCCAAGGGTGCCCTGGGGCACGGGGAAGAGCCTTGGCAGCAGGTCAGGGGTGATCCTGCCCCTGTGCCCAGCCCTGGAGGCACCTCTGGAGTGCTGTGTCCAGCTCTGGCTCCTCAGCACAGCAGGGACAGGAGCTCCTGGAGCTGAGGAAGGGCCTGGAGCATCTGCGTGCCTGGGAGAGGCTGAGGGAGCTGGGGCTGCTCAGCCTGGAGAGGAGCCCCAGGGAGAGGGGCCCT